>PVJL010019434.1:0-13889 GCA_004026885.1 Lyroderma lyra | reverse complement strand
AAAGGGGAGGGGGTGGGAGAGGAGAGGGGGAAGCTAAATATAAGGTGATGGAAAGAGAAGTCACATTAGGTGGTGAACTTATTATACATCAAGTTGACAATGCACTGTAGAATTGTATGCCTGAAACCTATGTAATCCTTGCTAACAGATGTCACCCCAATAAGTCTAACAATAAAAATGAATTAAAAAAAAAAAGAAAACCCACAGCCTCTTCATCACTTACACAACTCTCTCCTACTTCTCAGAATCTCTAAGTCCAAAAAAAAGAAAAGCATGTTTTCAACATTTTCATCTTTTTTGTCTCATTCAAAGCTAGGAAGGCAGTGACACCCAGAAATGGGAACACCAGCCTCAACTGTACACTGAATCCATGCTTAGAAATTATGCAGCCTAGGGTTCCTTTCTCAGGCATACTTATGTCTCCACATTTTACAATTCTCTACCTATAAGAGGAGAACATCCAACCATCATTGTTGTCCAGTTGCCCATATAACTCAACATCTCAGGCTCAGGAAGGCAAATATTAAGGTCTGGAACTGAAGGTGATCATAGGTAAGGTTAAGTCTTTTTCTTTTGGTATCTCCTGATGGATACCAAATTAAAATCTTACAGAGAGAAGTGGTATTTTGTGGGGATGCTGCAGGTTGAGTGAAGACAGTCTATGCAGTTGTAAAAAATTAAGATCTTATTAGAAATAAAATTTATTTCTTAATTCATTTTTATTGTTCGACTTATTGGGGTGACATCTGTTGGCAAGGATTACATTTAAAATGTAACTTAAAACATTAAAATGCGGGAGATTCTGAGGGTTTGTAGTTAGTAGCTGTCAAAAATGAGAATTAAGGAATAATGATATTTTAGTTTCTTTTCTGAGAAGAACATGACATAAAAACATTTTATTAAATATAATGAGGCTGACATTTTATTTTATTTATACATATTTTCATTGCTATGTTCACACATCATTGGATTTAGTTATCATTCAATTAATCATATATTGAGGTTAAAATTTGTCCACATGTCATCAAAATTTAGCAGTTCTAAATATAATATGTTTGTTTCCTTACTTTTATTTTATTTATTTTATTTATTATTTTGCTTTTTGCTTTTTGGTATGTGGGTAGCTCCCTGTCTGGGAATCGAACCCAGGCCGCAGCACTGACAGCGCCAACGCTGAAGCCTTAAGCCACTACACCATCAGAGAACTCCCTGTTTCCTTACTTCTAAATTATTGCCACACATTACTGATGTGATCCCTTCTCACTGCCATGTTGGTGGCTCTTTTCTTGCCTGCTGGTCTCTTACATGAGAAGCCTATCTGATTTGGGTATTACACAGGTGCCACAAGTGGGTCACTGTGAATAACTCAGTTAGTGAAAAAGTGTGTGGGATTTTTTTTACTTCTGCTTCTTGCTTGCAGATCCAATAAATTGCCTATATATTCAGATATACCTGCATCCTGTTGTACTCTGTGGTTTATTATAGTCAAATGTACATAATTAAAACTACTACAGTTGAAAAATTAGATGCTTGTTATAAAAAGATTTACAGACAGACAATATTTAACATTTCAAATGTATAAAAATACATCTTCAGGAACATCATTTATCTATACATTGTCAATAAAAATGTAGAATATTTAAAAACATTATTAACCAACTTGGCTCACTAGCTTTAAAAATATCATCATCCCCAACCACATTGATGTATATTTTTTCAAACATTAATTTTTCATTTGGATGGATGAAATGGTATGTCGACTCTATTTGTCAGTGGTTTTCTTTTTTTTTTAATTCATTTTTATTGTTAGATTTATTGGGGTGACACCTGTTAGCAAGGATTACATAGGTTTCAGGCATACAATTCTACAGTGCATTGTCAACATGATGTATAATAAGTTCACCACCTAATGTGACTTCTCTTTCCATCACCTTATATTTAGCTTCCCACCTTCCTCTCCCAACCCCTCCCCTTTCTCCCCTCCCTAACCCACTCGTCCCCAAATAAACATTAAACTATTGATTCTGTCCATGCGTTATTTGTTTGTTCATTTCTTTTATTCTTTGCTTTCAGTTTTATATTCCGCATATGAGTGAAATCATACAGTTCTTTGTTTTTTCTGTCTGGCTTATTTCACTTAGCATGATGATCTCCAGGTTCATCCATTTTGTCGCAAATGGCAATATTTCATCTTTTCTTACAGCTGAGTAATATTCCATTGTGTATATGTACCACAGCTTCTTTATCCAGTCATCTTTCACAGGGACCTTTGGTTGTTTCCATGTTTTGGCCACTGTGAACAGCGCTGCAATGACCATTGGGGTAGGTAAGTCTTTGCGGACAAAGGTTTTCAAGTTCTTTGGGTAGATCCCCAGAAGGGGGATTGCTGGGTCAAATGGTAGCTCCATTCCCAATTTTCTGAGGAACCTCCACACTGCCTTCCACAGTGGTTGTACCAGTTTGCACTCCCACCAGCAGTGTACCAGACTTCCTTTTTCTCCACATCGTCTCCAGCACTTGTTATTCCTTGTCTTGTTGATAATAGCCATTCTCACAGATGTGAGGTGGTATCTCATTGTGGTTTTGATTTGCATTTCCCTGATAGCTAATGAGGATGAGCATTTTTTCATATGTCTCCTGGCCATTTGTATTTCTTCATGGGAGAAGTGTCTGTTTAGTTCTTCTGCCCACTTTTTAATAGGGTTGTTTGTATTTTTGTTGTTAAGTCTTATTAGTTCTTTATATATTTTAGATAGTAGACCCTTATCTGATGCGTTATTGGTAAATATTTTCTCCCATTCAGTTGGCTGTCTCTTTGCCTTTTTGATGGTTTCTTTTGCTGTGCAGAGCTTTTTAGCTTGATATCGTCCCATTCATTTATTTTTCCTTTTACTTCCCTTGCCTTTGAGGACAGGTTCATGAAGTCTTCCTTGAGTCCTAGGTCTATAAGTTTAGTACCTATGTCTTCTTCTATACAGTTTATTGTTGCAGGTCTTATATGATGGTCTTTAATCCATTTTGAGTTAATTTTTGTATATGGAGAGAGTTCATAGCTCATGAACTCACTTTCTAAAAATTCTAGCACCTTTTACAATATTAATATATTTAATAGATATTTTGAGTATTTTAATGAGTAGAACACCTCACATACAACAACAGACCTTGACTGTGTTTCTGTTCACCATATCCTTCCATCATATTTATTCAGATTAAAAATGTTGACTTCTTTTTGAGCCTGTGATCCAAAATAAAGAAAATAGGTAAATAACCATGATATTGTATCTATAGTCATCAGATACTGAGGGTGAGAGATTTTGGCAAACCTTCTGAGGTGCATCTGTGAAAGGCAGATTCACAATCTAAAAAGATTATAAAAAAGTATTGTTGTGCATCAGCAAAAACAAAAACAAAAAACCCCAGAAAACAAACAAACAGTAGAAAAGACAAGAACATTACATTTGTTACTTGAAGGAGACACAGAAAAGGAAAGTCAGTGTGAAATCTGACCCAAACTCCACTGCAAAAAGCCAGGAGGAGTGGGCTACAGAAGACTCTCAGTACTCCAGGAGCATTCAGGACACCAGTGGGTGCTCAGGACACACCAGGGTTTTCAGGACATCAGGAGGAACTCAGGACAACAAAGATGCTCAAAACACCAGGATACACAGTGGAACATATCTCAATCACAGGTGCACAGCATCTTTGATGTCCCAGGCTTACTTTTCTGAGCCTCATATTCCTGCAATCTGCTTCTGCTCCTGGGGAGCTCCCACATGCAGGAACTTTTATGGTTCTGTACTGAAGAACCCTGGCTGTTGAATCTGAAAATTGGTCCAAGAAGCTGTAAGTTTGGTGTGATTTTCCCCACATGTCACGGGGTCAGTGTTGGCTGCAATGACTGGACATATGGTCCTTGAGTCTGACCCTCCCTGGAAACAGCCTGGACCATTCTTACCAAAGTCCCTGCAGGTTTCACGTGGTGGAAGATCCAGAAAATCAAGTCTTCAGTCACTGTTCAGTCTCTGGTTATATTGCAATTATCTTTGTTGTGTTTCTCAAAGCAGGTTACACCCAAATGAGGGTAAGAATAAAGACACTGCTCATGTGCTAGGTACAGAAAATAAGGGCAAATTTTAGGCTCATTGATACAAATATCATGGGGAGAGAGAGAGAGAGAGAGAGAGAGAGAGAGAGAGAGAGCGAGAGCGAGAGAGAGAGAGAGAGAGAGAGTGTTTTTGAGTAACTTATTGAATAGCAGAGGTAGAAAGGACTGTGAGTCACATGCACAGATCTTCCAATGTCATCTAAACCAGAAGAACCTAAGAAAGATAATTCACACCCAATGCACCCTAAATCTTCTGGACTCAGGAGAGTTTTGACTGTATCAGTGCATCTGGTAGCCCCAAAAGGATGGCTCTCTTGTGTGTTGATAAAGGTTTTACTTGGGAAAAATCTGCAATCATTGGGGTTCCATGAGGACAATTCCGTATTTCCAGAGATTGTGCCAAAAGCAGATGGTGTTCCTGAGGAAACATTGTAACGTTGATTCACAACCATCTAATATTGTACTAGATGTACTATGGTCATATACTATTACCTCACAAAATACTTTCTTTTGCAGGGCTCAGTTTGGGTTGAAGGCCCAAAAGCAGATGGGAGAGAAGTGGGGTAGAAGCTTCCTCTAAGAGCCTGGAGCTTTCTCTTTTGATAAAATAACAGTATAAAATAACAGATCAATAAGAATTGCCAAAGCCACTATGTTTTTTTTTTCTGTAAGAACCACTCCCCAAACTTGATAATGCCACAAGAACCATAAAGAGAAGTAGTATTTTCAGATATATGAATTGTAATAAAGCTGGTGGACCAGGATGGTTTTATTAACTCATTAGCTGCACTATTTAGAACAAACACACTTAACCAAGAAATGAGACAATCACTATTAAAGCCCAGAATAGGCTCAGGTAGTCTGTGTGTCACTCGATGCAGGACTCACAATGAGAAACATGTCCTGTGGAAGTTTATTCCTCAGTGGAAATAGCTCTGTCTGCACACTGCCATGGACAAGGCAGGGGGCATTATCCTTCAATGACATTTAAGACTTCGACTCACTGCTTATGGGTTCAGAGTTATTAATCTTCTCTCAGGTGAGCCAAAACTTCAGCTATAAAGTACTATGCCTCATGAATATGCAGATGAGCTGAGGCAGACTAGGTTAAATATGGACATGTCTGTGCACTGAGAGCATCATCGAAAAACCATAACCTCCTCTACAGAAGTCCTGACAGCAAAGCCCTTACCATGGACTGGAGCTGGAGGGTCTACTTCCTGGTGGCAGTGACTACAGGTAAGAGGCTCCCCAGTCCCTAGGCAGATGATGGCATATAGAACTGTCAAGAGGTACTCCACACACGTTTGCCTTCTCTCTACAGGTGTTCATGCCCAAGTCCAGCTGGTACAAACTGGGGATCAGGTGAAAAAACCTGGGGCCTCAGTGAAGTTGTCCTGTAAGACTTCTGGATATACCTTCACTGACTACTATATGCACTGGGTGAGACAGGCCCAAGGACAAGGGCTGGAGTGGATGGGACGAATAGACCCTGAATATAGTGGTACAATTTATGCACAAAAGTTCCAGGAGAGAATGACCATGACAGCTGAGATATCTACAAGCACAGCCTACATGGAGCTGAGCAGCCTCAGATCTGAGGATACAGCTGTGTATTACTGTGCAAGAGACACAGTGTGGTGACCCACATCTTGAGAGTGTTAGAAACCCTGAGGAAGAGGGCAGCTGTGCAGAGCTAAGGAAATGACAGGAATAATAAGTCTTCTGACTTTCTCACAGAGAGTCATGAATCTGAGATAAGGAGTCAAGCTCCATGGACACATAAGTAACTCAGCAAAATATTTAAAGTGTCCAGATGTCTTGCAAGAAAGATGAAGAGAAAGCCTTTTCTGAAAATATTGTTTTGCATGTTACTGTCATTGCGGAGGGCACATCTCTAAGCCTCCTCAGTCTCTGAATAAGAAACGTTAAAATAATATGGGAACACTCTGTTGAGGGCAGATTCTGGGTTGGAACTGTAGTGTCTTTCCTGCAAGTTCTCTCACTTTTTACAAAATCTGATAAAAACAGAACTACTCTTGGAGAAAAATATGTGTATGAAAGCCAAAATCACCAAAGAACAAAAACAAAAACAAAAAAATCTTTCTGCTTCCCAATAAGTGGTCAAACACCACATGCATGAAATTCTGGGAGCCAATCATAGCACATAATGGCAATGTCATGACTTATAGTTATGACAGGTTCAAGCAGATTCTATGTCAACTCACCATTCTCACAGTCTTCTTCTGCAGGGGTGAGTTTCTGAAGAGGCTTCTCCCCTTAACCACAGCCTTGTTGGTGTAACTGCCCTTAGGGCAGTACCTGTGGTCTTCACACAACAGGAACAGCATGGAATAACACATGATGATGTGAGACTCAGGTCCAGCTTTTATTAGTTTTCTATGACAACTAAGTTGAGTTACCAAAAACTCAGGGCTAAAAATCTACACACATTTGTTTTCTTATACTCTGAAGTTCAGAGCATAAAATCAGTTTCGCTAGATGATATAAATTTGGTGACAGGACTGCACATGCCCTATAAGGTCTAGGGGAGTGTTGTGGGTAAATATCTGTGTTCACCCTAAATTTGTATGTTGAGATTCTAACCCACAAGGAGAATAGTATTAAAAAGTGATGTACTTGGGATGTACAGGATCATAAAGACAAAAACTTCATAAAAAACTAGTGCTTTTCCAATAAGGCTACAGAGTGCTTGCTTGGACACAAAAAGGAGGTGCCAGATATGAACAAGAAAAAGAGCTTCAGCAATGTTGACCATGCTGGTGCCCTGATCCTTTAGTGCCAGGATTCACAATTGTGGGAAATGTAAGTTTTTGTTTATAAGTTATGTAGCTGTTGTTTCTTCTTGAAGCAGCCAGGACACACTAAAACCGGAGAGTTTGTTTGTCTGATTGGTTGTTTTCACTTTTATTTTTTATTATATTTTACATTCAATATGATAATAGTTTCAGGTGTATAGCACAGTGATGAGTCATTTTTATAATATAGTAAATCTTCATTCCAATACACCGGGTTCTAATTTAATACTATACATTGTTATTACAATGTTGTTGACTATAAGCCTATGCTGCATTTTACATCCATGTGATTATTCTTTGACAATAAATTTGCACATATTGATTTTCCCCTATTTTTACTCACCCCTTTAGCTCTCCTCTCATCACCCAAACATATCTACTACCTCTCTAATACCACACAAAGTTACTGCAACCTTATTGACTATATTTCCATAGTATACTTTATGTCTCCTTAATCATTGCCTTGTAACAATCAAATTAAACTTCTCTCTCCCTTTCCCTTATTTTCCCCAATCTCCCATTTCTCTTTCCATCTTAAAGAAGTCCCTCTAACATTTTTCTTTGTATTGATTTCGTGGTGATAAACTCTTTTAGCTTTTTTATATCTGAGAATATTTTTATCTGTCCTTCAATTTTTTCATACTAGCCTTGTTGAATACATCATTCTTGGTTGTAGATCCTTGGTTTGCATCACGTTGAATATTTTCTGCCATTCCCTTTTGACCTGATAAGAAATCTGCTGAAATTCGAATGGCTGTCCCTTCATAAGTTACTACTTGCATTTCTCTTGCTATTTTCAGAATTTTCTCTTTGTCTTTAACTTCTGCCATTTTATTGATGATGTGTCTTGGTGTTCCTATTTGAGATCATCCTGTTTGGGACTCTATGTACTTCCTGAGTTTGTATGTCTATTTCCTTTGTCAGGTTAAGAAAATTTTCAGTCATTATTTCTTCAAATAAGTTATTGATCCCTTTCTTTTCCTCTGCACATCTTGGCAGGCCTATTAGGTGAATGTTTTCATGATTAATGTTGTCCAAAAAAGTCTAAAACCATTCTCAATATTTTGGGTTAATTTTTCTATTTTTTGTTCTGATGGGGTGTATTCTGCTGGCTTTTCATGCAAATCACTTGTTTGCACTTCAACTTCATCTAGATTGGAGACTTTTATTCATTTTTAAATTTCAGTTAATGTAATCATTGTTTCTGTCTGATCCTTTATAATGGATTATATGTCTTCCTTTATGCTTGCTATCTCTATGTTGAAATTATCATTCAGTTTATTAAGCATTTCTAAAATCATTGCTTTTAAATCTGTTTCTGAAGAGTCGTTTGTCTCCATCTCTTTTATTATTTTGTCAGTTATCCAGATATATTTGCGCTCTCTTTCTCTGCTTTCTCATTCTCTCAGCCTCTCTGGACACTCACTACTACACTTTTTTAGGTGTTCACTGTTGATACTATGTAGGCAGAGGTCTGTAGGGGAGAGTCTTTAGTGGCTTTATATTTTTCCTGGGGATGCAGTGGTTGTTCAAGTAGTTTAGATGTAATTACATCTTTCTGTTCTCAGTTTTCCCTGAGAACTGCCCTGAGCCTTGGGTTCAGGTGTCCTGTATGCTGGCCTTTAAGTCCATGGTTGTTGTTGATCAAGAAACACATCCAAAGTCTTTCTCTTCTCCTTCTTCCTAGCCAGAGCAAAATCACACTGCACATCCTTACTGGCACATTGCTCTCCTTCCATTTGGAAATGGATTGAAGTACAGCCACTGCATCTTACAGACCAGTCTGCAACTTCTGAGGGCCAAACAGAAATCTGGTTTTGGTATCTTTGGTACCCTGACTTTAAGTCTCCATTTCTCTGTCCTGCAGACTGAGTGAGGTCCATGATGCTCTCCCATCACCTTTTTCCTCCTCCCTTTCCCAGCAGTAGAGGTCCAAGTTGGAACATTTGTGACTCCCTATCTACACTCCTGCTTTTATTCTCCTTTTATTTAATCATCTGACCACCTGCAGTTACTTTAATGTGAGGAACATGTTCCTTAGCTGTCATTGTGCATTGTGCAGAAAATCTTCAGTTGAGTTACAAACATTTCATTAGTTGTAATCTCCAGTAGAGTTTTTGAGAGGTACCTCTCATGCCACCAATTTGTTGCTCCTTCAAGCAAAGTTTGTTTCATAGTGATTCCCAGTTTTTAGAACTTTATTTCTTGCATTCTGTATCATTATCTCTTTATTCCTTCATTTCCACAGCCACAAGGAATAAGCCTTCCTTCAGTACTTACAATGCTTGTTTTGCTTTTTGGAGTCTAATGTCTTCTTACTCCCTCTGTATGAACACTTGTTGTTGAATTAGAAGTCACTCAGATAACCCAGAAAACTATTTTATTCTATGATACCAAGTATAAATAAACCAAGTATGGAAAGCAAGATCAAAATGGCAGTATAAGAACTACTCCTGTAAAACTATTCTGAACATTAAAAATATTCAGAGAATAACTATAATATATTTAAACAAATAATTTTCCACATGACACACAAACACAGCTAAGAGACCACTTTTCACATCAAAGCACCATCAAGTGGACAAAACGAGGCAAACTGAGAAGAAAAAAAGGGGCACGTTCAGAGTAGAGGGTCTCAAGTGTATACTTGGAACTGACTTATGTCACAAAAGAGAGGAGAAAAATGGCTCTGGATGAACGTTCCAAACCACACTCTAGTACCAGAAGATAGAGAAAGAGGTCAAAACCAGAGACAATGTAATGCCAAATTCTGAACCCCACTCTTGTTCCAGGATCAAGTGAAGAAGATGCAGAGGCAGTAACGTCTGGATATTATCCAGGTCTCAAGTGAGAGAAAAAGTAAAAAAAAATAAATGCTTGTTGTGGACACTGTGAACAGCGCTGCGATGAATATTGGGGTACATAAGTCTTTGCAGACAAAGGTTTTCAAGTTCTTTAGGTAGATCACCAGAAGGGGGAATGCTGGGTCAAATGGTAACTCCATTCCCAATTTTCTGAGGAACCTCCACACTGCCTTCCATAGCGGTTGTACCAGTTTGCACTCCCACCAGCAGTGTACCAGAGTCCCTTTTTCTCCACATCCTCTCCAGCATTTGTTATTCCTTGTCTTGTTGATAATAGCCATTCTCACAGGTGTGAGGTGGTATCTCATTGTGGTTTTGATTTGCATTTCCCTGATAGCTAATGAGGATGAGCATTTTTTCATATGTCTGCTGACCATTTGTATTTCTTCATGGGAGAAGTATCTGTTTAGTTCTTCTGCCCACTTTTTAATTGGGTTGTTTGTTTTTTTGTTGTTAAGTCTTATTAGTTCTTTATATATTTTAGATATTAGACCTTTATCTGATGCGTTATTTGCAAATATTTTCTCCCATTCACTTGGCTGTCTCTTTGCCTTGTTGGTGGTTTCCTTTGCTGTGCAGAAGCTTTTTAGTTTGACATAGTCCCACTCATGTATTTTTGCTTTTACATCCCTTGCCTTTGAGGACAGGCGCATGAAGTTTTCCTTGAGTCCTAGGTCTATAAGTTTAGTACGTATGTCTTCTTCTATACAGTTTATTGTTGCAGGTCTTATATGAAGGTCTTTAATCCATTTTGAGTTAATTTTTGTATATGGAAAGTGTTCACAGCTCAGGTTCATTCTTTTGCATAAGTTTTTCCAGTTTTCCCAACACCACCTAATAAGGAGGATGTCTTTTCCCCTTTGTATGTTTTTTGCTCCTTTATCTAAAATTATTTGTCCATATATTTGTGGGTTTATTTCTGGGTTTTCAATTTTATTCCATTGGTCTATATTTCTGTTCTTCTGCCAGTACCAAGCTGTTTTGACTATTGATGCTTTGTAATATAAATAGAAGTCAGGAAGTGTAATGCCACCAGTCTTATTGTTTTTATGTAGTACTGCTTTGGCAATTTGAGGTATTTTATGGTTCCATATAAATCTCATAATTCTTTTATCTATTTCACGAAAGTATGATTGTGGGATTTTGATGGGTATTGCATTAAATCTGTAGATTGCTTTGGGCAGAATGGCCATGTTAACAATGTTAAGTCTTCCAATTCATGAACAGGGGATATTTTTCCACCTCTTAAAGTCAGTTTCAATTTCTTTCAAAAGTGTCTTATAGTTCTCTGTGTATAAGTCTGTCACGTTCTTTGTTAAGTTAATTCCCAGGTATTTCATTATTTTTGTTGTGATATCAAAAGGAATTGACTCCCTCATTTCTTTTGCTGTGGGTTTCTTGTTTGTATAAGGGAATGTTGTTGAATTTTGTACATTCATTTTGTATCCTGCAACTTTACTATATTCGATAATTGCTTCTAATAGTTTCCTGGTTGAATCGTTGGAATTTTTTATATAAAGGATCATGCCATCTGCAAATAGTGACAATTTCACCTCTTCTTTCCCAATTTGGATAAATTTTATTCCTTTCTTTTGCCTGATTGCTGTAGCTAGAACTTCTAGTACTATATTAAATAACAGTGGAGACAGGGGACATCCCTATCTTGTTCCTGATTTTAGGGGAATAGATTTCTACTTTTCCCCATTCAGTATGATGTTAGCTGAGGGTCTCTCATATATGGCCTTTATTATGCTGAGATACTTTCCTTCTATACCTATTTTATTTAGTGTTTTGATCATAAATGATGTTGTACCTTGTGAAAGCTTTTTCTGCATCAATTGAAATGACCATGGTCTTTATCTTTGATTTTGTTTATGTGGTGTATCACATTGATTGATTTTTGTATGTTGAATCATACTTGTGCTCCTGGGATGAATCCCACAGTGGCCAAAACATGGAAACAACCAAAGTGCCCTGCGACAGATGACTGGATAAAGAAGCTGTGGTACATATACACAATGGAATATTACTCAGCTATAAGAAAAGATGAAATATTGCCATTTGCAACAAAATAATGGACCTGGAGATCATCATGCTTAGTGAAATAAGCCAGACGGAAAAAGCAAAGAACTGTATGATTTCACTCATATGCGGAATATAAAACTGAGAGGAAAGGAAATAAGAAATGAACAAACAACCCATGGACACAATCGTTTAATGTTTATTTGGGGATGAGTGGGTTAGGGAGGGGAAAAATGGAGGGGGTGGGGGAGGAGGGGGGAATCTAAATATAAGGTGATGGAAAGAGAAGTCACATTAGGTGGTGAACTTATTATACGTCAAGTTGACAATGCACTGTAGAGTTGTATGCCTGAATCCTATTTAATCCTTGTTAACAGATGTCACCCCTATAAGTCTAACAATAAAAATGAATTAAAAAATATAAATCCTGTGTAGCACTTCTCTTGTCTGGCGCATATCTGCTTGAGGAATCAGCATTTAAGCAGCTGAACCCAAACTCATGGCAGAGAACTTGCAGCAAAGACTGAAGACATTAATAGCTCATTTCCACAATATCTTCATTGCCCTCAATGGCAGGCAGCAAACACAAAATGCAAAGACTGGTTACCTTTTTCAACCACCGAAAGTTCTCTTTCTACATTTTTCTCCAGTGTTCTACTGGCATGAGGAAAAATTATTATAACAGTGAATGTTTTGTTAAAGATCAGAACATCTATGGCCCTCAGAATTGAGGAGACAGTACCTGAAGTCAGATACACAGTGTGGCTAGTTCCAGCTACAAGAAATAAAAAGTAGAGGTGGCACAGAAACAGTGAGCTGGAAGCATACATCAGCCAGAGAGACAACCACAAGTGTCATTTCTCCCCCACCCACCCCAAAATGTACTCCCATAATTCCTAGCTGAAGTCAGCTGAGGTTCCCAAAGCAATAGAGTCACACAGGTGTTTCAGTTTCTGGCTATAGAAGGAGTACTGTACTTCCAGAGCCTCAGAGTTCCATAACCCACCACATTCTTTCATGAGGGCGGTGCAATGAGATCAAGGCAACCTGGTCAAAGAAATCTACCTAATAAAAAACTGCCCAATGCAAGAAAAAGGAATAACACCAGAGAAAATAAAATGATACAGCAATACATGCTGGAAACCAAAAGAAAAACCGGAGAGAAGACAAGATGGCGACTGGAGAGGAGGTTCCTAAAGCCTCTCCCAGAAAACAAAATTGAACGGCCATCCAGGAGCCAAGAAAGAGGACCCTGAGTGACAAACCGGCTGTTGAGAAATCCACAAATCGCAAGTAAACACCTGAAGGCTGGCGAGAAAGGGGCAAGTCGGGGAGAGGAAAGGGAGCAGAGATGGACCACGTGGGATGCGATCCCTGCTGACTATTCAGAGCTGCGCAGTTTGGGGGAGGGGAGAGAGACTGGGGAGCTGGGGACGAAAGGAGTTTGGGAGTCAGCCTCTGGAACTTTTGAGTGGTAGAAGGGCTGAGCGAGGACTCTGAACTGCAAAGATAACACCCCAGTTCTAAGCCCCCTGGAGACCTACACAGAGCTGCAGTTCCTGTTCCCAGCCTGCTGCAAAGGCGACCCTGCTGTCGCAGGCCAGGCCCACAGCTTTGGACTTATGGAGCGGGCACTTCCTCATGCACCCCAGAGTTCCGAAAGCAGAGTGAGGCTTTAGACAGCCAGGTACTGAATCAGGGCTGGGAAGAAAGACTGATTTCCCCCAGCAAAGGATTCGAAACCCTTTTGTTGGCCTCTCCCCAGGATATATGCGCATAGCCTCCAAACGCAGTAGAAGATCAGAAACAAGAAACAAACAGCCCCCTCTCCCCCAAAACTTGACCCCCAGCGCAACCTAGTGTCTGCCCTACAACAAGAGACCACAAAAGCAATAATCTGGGCACTGAACATAAAGCCCTCATGTCAAAGAGGAAGAACCCAGCGGACAGGATGAATTCCTTAAAAACTAAAACTCCTCAGAAAGAACATGAAATTCACCTAGAAGATAGCCTGTTACAACTGGAAGGGACTCACTTAAGTGACGGAGAATTTAAAGCTGCCATTCTAAAGGCTGTGAG
>PVJL010019433.1:0-13890 GCA_004026885.1 Lyroderma lyra | reverse complement strand
AAAGTGCCCTGCGACAGATGACTGGATAAAGAAGCTGTGGTACATATACACAATGGAATATTACTCAGCTGTAAGAAAAGATGAAATATTGCCATTTGCGACAAAATGGATGGACCTGGAGATCATCATGCTAAGTGAAATAAGCCAGACAGAAAAAACAAAGAACTGCATGATTTCACTCATATGCGGAATATAAAACCGAAAGCAAAGAAAAAAAAGAAATGAACAAACTAATAACCCATGGACACAATCAATAGTTTAATGTTTATTTGGGGATGAGTGGGTTATGGAGGGGAGAAAAGGGAAGGGGTGGGAGAGGAGGGGGGAAAGCTAAATATAAGGTGATGGAAAGAGAAGTCACATTAGGTGGTGAACTTATTATACATCAAGTTGACAATGCACTGTAGAATTGTATGCCTGAAACCTATGTAATCCTTTCTAACAGATGTCACCCCAATAAGTCTAACAATAAAAATGAATTCAAAAAAAATTATTTCATCAGATTTATGCAGGAATGGTGCTGAGTTAAAAGAGCATTTCTCACCGTGATTAGGCAAGGCGTTCTTGTTCACATCACAGTTCACACACAAACCTAAACTACACCTCTATGATAACCCCAAAATGAAACTTCATTTTTTATTATGAAGTTTGAGTTTTTCTTCTTGTAATAGTAGGTAGAGTTTGTGAGATGAAACCTATTATGAAACTGCAACCTTTTGAGGAATGTGGAAATACTACACTAGTAAGACTTATTTTGTGGATCAGAAATTATTTCAGAGTTAAGAACTTATGAGTCCTGGGACTCTTAGGGAAGTGAAATTTAATTGAAACTGAATTGTTTTATATCTGGGATTACACCAAATTTAAATTAGTGTAGTATTTTCCAGTGTTTTTTGTTTTGTCTTGTTTTGTTTTAAGGAAGGCAGAGACTTATGTTTAAGGATTAAAAATGTATAACTATTTATTCTTACAAGGTACAAATCACTTTGGGCATTAGGGACACTTCTCAAAGATAGCTAAGGTAAAATAATATTCCTGTTTTGGCTGGTTGGTAAACTTTAGATAATACTATGGATGAACATAAGATTCTCAAGAGATTTATATGCAGTGGTTTAAGTGCCCTGTAAGGTATTTTACATTAAATTTAATATTTTCTTTTGGAAATTTTATAAATTATAAAAGAGATTTTGGAATTATATAGTGAAAGAATACTAGTTTTCTTTGTTTTGATTTTCTTAATTAAGTAATTGCTATAATTACTTTGGCACATATATGTATACACTTAAAATATCTTGTCTGGGAAGTCTCCCATCATCAGGGACCCAAATTTCTCCACTCTGTATGCTGGGTTTGATTAAATTCTTCTTAGTCATATAACAATATCCTATGTAATGCCATCCACAAATTTCAGTGTCCCCTGAGGGAATTCTTTCCTTCAATTCTTTCTTGTTCTCCACCCAGAGTTATCCCTTTTTAGAGCTTGGGAGTTCCCTGATAGTGTAGTGGCTTAAGGCTTCGGCACTGGCGCTGTCAGTGCTGCGGCCTGGGTTCAATTCCCAGTCAGGGAGCTACCCGCATACCAAAAAGCAAAAAAAAAAAAATTCCTTTTTAGAGCTTAGTTGTTATTAGAAATCAATGGAGGCATTTGTTAAGTAGGAAAATAGACTGGTTGGAAAAGGATGGTGAGGACAGCTTGAATGTTTAAGGTTGGCTTTGTGAAATCTACATTTATTTCACAGCAATAATTTTTACACATCTATTTAGTATCCATAAATGTTTTGGTGATTGAATCCTAAATATAGACAGTAGGATTTCCTTTTGTGAGGGAGAAAAGCTTTTATTTTTCACTATAAAACTGTTCTATTTCATGTTTTGTTTTTTAATAAAAATCTTTCTACTTTAGTGTGATTTAGGGGGTGGGGCTTTGCACCAGTGTCAGTGTTTGATCTTATTTTTAACAATTTTGGTAATTTAAGCTCTCCAAAGTAAATTTGCTTGTGCTATAAAATATTCCCACTAGAAATCCTAGCAGTCTTGCTTTATTGAGAGAAATATGCTTCATTATTTTATTAATTCCATGCTAGAGAACCTTGTATAGCTAAAATTTCCTTAACACTACACCAGATAAATTAAGCAAGAATTTTTAAAAATTTTAGTTGTTAAATTTGATGAAATAACTTTTAGGCTCAAAACCTGAGATGAAAGCACATATTAGAATACTGAAAAATTTTATTATATATATATATTTTTTTTTTTCTTTTTCGTATGTGGGTAGCTCCCTGGCTGGTAATCAAACCCAGGCCACAGCACTGACAGCACCAACGCTGAAGCCTTAAGCCACTACACCATCAGGGAACTCCCTATTATGTATTTTTATTGTTAAATTTGTTGCGGCCACATTGATCAGTAAAAATTACATAGGTTCCAGGTGCACAATTCTATATTACATCCTCCACGTGTTGCTTTAAGTGTTCATCACCCAGAGTCAGTTCTCTTCTTACCACCAAGACAATTTTTACTGACTGTTTCTTTGAGTTAAGAATTCTGATTTGCAAATTGCTTTTCCAGAGAGGATCTCATGATGAGAAAAGTGGAAAATTTATCAAATACTATTTGATAAATTATCTGCTCAGAAATTTCAACAATAAAATTTTTCTTAACAGAGGACAGAAATTCTGGTATTACTGAATTATGGTATATTCAGTTTAACATGCCATTGAATCTCAATTTCTAACCCACTGTTAAAGAACCTCTATAATTGAAGTAGAGTATAGTTAAACAATATGTCATATGTTTGAATTCTCCTGTAATATAGAAACTTACATGTTCCACTGTCCTTTTTCAAATAAAATATTTTGAATCAGGGATCATAAACATTCAAAATGATGCTGCAGTCCTTTAAGGCCAGACATGGGTAGGACTTCAGATAAGACCCACTGTGTTCCAGGGTGTGTGCACTTGCAGGGCATAGTGCCGCTGTCTACTTGAATTGTACCAATCAACTTCAGTGACTTCCTGGTGATAAATCAAGTTTCTGTCAATGGTGGTCATGTATAGCTCTGTGGTCTGATGCATTTTTTTCCAGAGAACATGAAGCAAGTTCCTGAATCTTTCTGTGTGGATCACTTCCTTGGAAGATTTATTTTCCTGTTGATGATGATTGCAATGCAGTAGAACGAGAGTGATGTGGACAAGTTCAGGCGCCGTGATGTCATGGGAAAAATACATTGCCTGTTAATGGTGGTTATTATTGTCAAGCTGGAATTACATTGTATTAAATCAAATCAGTCTTTATGAGAGCAGACAATAATTTTTTTAAATCATCCTTGAAAAGTACTTTATTCATTAATATCATGATGGTTACCTGCCTGGGGTCGCTGTGTTGGTAAAGTTGGGGATCTGGTTGAATATCTCTGCTTCTCAGGTTGAAAGATAACTTGGGTCATGTGCTGCTCATGTTGCTGCTCTGCTGGGGGTGTCTTTGCTGGTCATGGCCATGTCTGTTTGGGTGTCCATACTGGTCACATTGAGTTTAGGCCTGAGGTCGCTTTCCTTGTCAGCGGAAAGGTCAGCTGGGAATCTCCATGCTGTTTAGGCTTAGCAAAGGCCAAAGGTCTCTCTGCTCATCAGGTTGAGATTCTTTTGGGCTTTCTGTTATGTTTATGTTGGGATTTTACATGAGGTCTCTGTCTTGATCAGGTTGGGAGTCTGCTAGGAGTCTTCATGTTGGTCAGGTCGGGGGTTTGCTGGGTGCCTTTGTGTCCAGTCAGGTTGGAGGTCTGTCTGAGATTTCTGTGCCTGGTCATGTTGAAGGTCTGCAAGGGGGCTCTGTGCTAGTCAGGTTGGAAGTCTGCCAGGATCTCAATGTTGATCAGGTTGGAGGTTTGCTGGCGGTACCTGTGCTGGTTGGGTTTGAGGTCTGTCTTGGGTCTCTGTGCTGGTAAAGCTGTGGGTCTGTTGGAGTCTCAGTGTTTATCACAGAGATGTCTCTCTGGGGTCTCTTTGCTGGCCTGATTGGGGTTCAGTTCGTGTCTCTGTGCTGGTTATGTTGGTTTTCTTCCTGCTGTCTTCGTGTTGGACAAGTTAAGGTATTCAGAGGTTCTTTGTGCTGGTCAGGTTGGGAGTCTTCCTTGTCTCTCTCTGCCTGGTCACAAAGGGACTTCCATGGGTCTCTGTGCTTGTCTGTTTGGAAGTCTGCCTGGGTTCTCTGTTCTGGTTAATTTAGGGGCCTGCTGTAAGTCTTAGTGCTGGTTCATGTTCGAAGTCTGCTGGTGGTCTTTGGACCCAGATACATCACTTGGCTTCCTGGGTCTCTGTGCTGGTCGGTTTGAGGATCTGTTTGGATTTCTCTGCTGGTTAGGTTGGTGAAATTCTGGAGGATGGTGCTATCAGGTTAGGGGTTTTCTGTATGTTTCCTTGCTGATCAGGTTGGAGGTTGACTGGGGTCTCTAGGCTGGTCATATTGAGTGTTTACCTGGGGTCTCTGTGCTGATCTGGTCAGGGGTCTGCTGGAGGTCACTGTGCTGGACAGGTTGAGGGTCTGCCTGGGGTATCTGTGAGAGTTCATAATAGATCTTCCAGGAATTCCATTGCTAGTTAGATTAGAGATTGTCCTGAAGTTTCTGAGTTGGTCTGGTCGAGGGTCTGCAGGGGTCTCTGTGCTGGTCATGGGCTCTATGCCAGGGGTCTCTGTGATGGTCAGGTTACAAGTTATACTGAGATTTATATGCCCAGTCATGTTAAGGGTATGCCAGTGGTCTCTGTGCTCTTCGGGTTGGATGTCTGCCTGAGGTCTTTTCTGCACAAGTTGGGGGGCTGCTGAAAGTTTCTGGGCTGGTCAGGTTGAGGGTCTTGTTGAATTTCTGCTGGTGTTATTGGAGAAATAGTGGGGTACTGTGTTGATCAGGTTAAGAGTCAGAAGCAGTCTCTGCTTTCCAGGTTCTAGGTTTCCTGGAGTCTCTCTGATCATCAAGTTGAGTGCCTGCCTTGATCTCTGTACTGGTCATGTTGCAGGGAAGCTAGGATTCTCTACTTTCAGACAGGTGGGGATCAGCCACTGGTCTCTTTGGTATTCAGTTTGGAGGTCATCTTGGGGTCTCTATGCTGATCAGATTAGATATATGCCTGGTGACTTAGTGCTGGTAAGGTTAGGGGTTTTCTGGATATCTCTGTACTCATTGGTGTTTTGGGGATGCCTTTGGTCTCTGTCTTGGTCATGTTTGTGGGCCACTAGTGTCTGTGCTGGTCACAGGAACATCTGCCTGGGGACTTCCTTTTGGTGAGGTTGCAGGTCTGCTTTCAGTCTGTGTGCTGTTCAGTTTGAGTATCTATCTGTCAGGTGTTCTTTTGCTGGTCTATTTGAAGATCTGTTTGGATTCTTCTGCTGATCATGTTATGTTTCAGCCTAGGGTTTCTGTGCTGGTCAGATTGAGTGTCTACTGGGAGTCTATGTGCTAGTCCCTCTGGGGGCCAACCTAAGGTCTCTTTGCGTTGTCAAATGTGAGGTCTGCCTGGGGTCTATTTGCTTGTCAGGTTGGGTGTCTGCTTACAGTCTCTGTGCTGGCCTGGTTTGGGGCCTGCCTGGGATAATTGTGTTGGTAAGGTTGGCAGTCTTCCTGGGGTCTCTAGAACATGTCAATTTGGGTCTTCCATGGGTCTGTATGCCCAGTCAGGTTGGGTGTCTGCTGGGGGTCTCTTTCCTGGTCAGCTTTTAGGTCTGCAGAAGTCACTCTACTTGTCATGTTGAGGTCTCTGTGTTGGTCAAGTATGAGGATGGTGTGTTTCTCTGTTCTGGTCAGCTTAGGGTTAGTCAGGGATCTCTGTGCTGGGCAAGTAGAGGTTCTTCTCAGGGTCTCTGTGCTGGGAGGTTTAGGTCTTCTTGGTGTTTCTGTGCTGACTAGTTTGGGGTCCTGCTGGGGTTTTTTCTTCTGGTCAGGTTGGGATTTTCTCAGGGTCTCTGTGGTCGTGATGTTGGAGGTCTTCCTGGGGTGTCTGTACTGGTCAGTTCTTGGGTCTGCCTGGAGTCTCTGTGCTTTTCATGTTGTAGTTCTGCTTTAGGTCTCTGTTCTATTCAGGTTGGGTATGCACTTGAGTTCTCTGTGGCTGGTCATGTTGACAGCCAGCCCTGGGTCTCTGTGCTGGTCTGATTATGGGTCTTCCAGGGGTTTATGTGCTGTTGTGTCAGGGGTCTTCTTGGTGTCTGTGTGCCCACTAATCATAAGGATTGGACTGGGTCCCTGTGCCAGTCAGGTTGAAGGTCTGGTTTGATCTTCCTGCTGCTGAGGTTGGGGGACTTCTGGGTACTGGTGAGGTTACAGGTCAACTAGGGGTCTCTTTGCTGGTCAGGTTGGGATTCTTCCAGGGGTGACTGTGCTTGTCAGAATTGGTGTTTGTCTGGGAAGTCTGTGCTGGTCAGGATTGGGGTCTCTTGTGTCTCTTTGCTGAAGTTGGGATGTCTGCCTGCAGTCTTTATGACAAGTTATGTTGAGGGTCTGCAAGTGGTCTTTGTGCTGGTCAGGATGGTGGACTCTCTTGGGTCTCTGTACTAGTCAGATTGAAGGTATACCTATGTTTTCTCTGCTGATCATGCCAGTGTTCTGCTGTGCCCTGTGCCCTGTAATGCTAAGGGTCTGCCTGGGACACTTGTTCTGGTATGGTTGGAACTTAACTTGTCGTTATTTGCTTGTTATTTTGGGGTCTGCCAGGTTTCTCCTTGCTGGTCAAATTAGGTTTCTGCCTGGGGCTATGTGCTGGTCAGGTTGAAGATCTTCTTAGAATCACTGTGTTAAACATGTTAGGGACTTGCTGTGGTTTTTATGCCAGGTGTTGGGTCTTCCGGGGTCTCTTTGCTGGTCAGATTAGAAGGCTGCCTGGGGTCTCTGTACAAGTCAGGTTGTCTGTCCTGGACATGTTGGGAGTCAGTTGTGGGTCTCTGGTGTTCATTTTAATTGTTTGTCATTGTTTTCTAGGCTTGTGAGGTTTGGGGTCTGACTGGAGTCTCTGGGTTTGTCATTTGGGATCTGACTTGGGTCTCTGCTGTTCAGGTTTGGAGTCTCCCTTGTGTCTCTGCACTGGTAAGGTTTGAAGTCTGCCTGAGATCTCTCTGCTTGTCAGGATGGGTAACTACCTGTGGTCTCTGTGCTGATCATGTCTGCGATGTACTGGGTATCTCTATGTCTGGTCACATTGCAGGTGTGCTGGATGTTCTCTCTAATCACAATTGAAGGTAGAAATGACTTTAACCTAGGACCAGGGGGAGGGGTTTAAGTTCTGGCAAGGGGCCTTTAGAGAATATGTGGAAACTGTCAGGTTCCTCCTTACTAGGGCTCTAAAGGTGCGGCCCTTCTAAGAGGCATTCATGGGGCATCACTGATGATTCAGACAGGTCTCTGCATACACTCCTAAATGTATTGTCCTTGGAAACTCTGCTTCTCATGTGGGTTTGGGACTTGATGGGGTGGAGCTACCCAGTGCTTTCCCCCCAGTTATCTCCCTCCTTATCATTGCCTCCCACTGGTCCTTAGTTTCTCAGAGACTGGACTGGAGTCCCAGATTAGATTCTGTAAAACCAGAGGGAGGTGGATATACATAATGAAACCTGTTCACTTCCCACCTTCTTCCTTTGTTAAAGAATTCTTTACATTTTCTGGGAGGTAGCACCAGAATCATGCCCATTTTCGAGTCTGCTTGTACACACCCCCAAGATGGGGAATGCATGGCTGGAGACCTCTAGTAACCTCAAGTGACTGGTAGTGATGTGCAGGGGATTGGGATTGCCTGGCTTCAAGCTTGTAGATAAACTGAGCTGTGCTATGTGGTGACTTCTTGCCTCCAATCTAAGCTCTGGACCTCGTGCATTTCAAACTCTGGCTGGTGTTAACGCTTATGCTCTGAACTTTTATGTGTGTGGTTTGGAGTCACTGGTCTGAGCGTGAGAGGTTCTGAACAACTCAGGATGCCTCTTCCATGCTACTAAGGACAGTCCAGTAGTAGTGAAAGAGCATTGGTCATTCTCAATGCAGACCCACTGCCACAGACCAGGATATTGCAGGCCTACTGGGAAACCATTCTGGGAAACCTTGGATGTTTCATCTAGACCCTGAAAATACTGTCTTCCACATGTGTCATGGCTACACATCCCTGAAACTGATATAGTTCCCATTATACTAAGCCAAGATCTTGCTGAGCACACCCTAATTCTCCACTGTGGGCTCCCTTTTTCACTAATAGCTGAGATCTTTAACACCCCAGGGTCCTGAAGGACTGTAGGTTGATTTAGGGGTGGAAAGTCCTGAGATACACTTAGAGCCCTCCAAAGCTTCCCTCTGAGGCCAGGTCCCCACTGTTACCTCAGCGCATGTCAGGGGACCAAGAGACGACCAACCACATTTTAAGAACTAGGCATCTGAGCTGGGGAGAATGTAGCCAGGCTACAGTAGCCAGATTCATTCTGATTGAACCCCAAGACCTTGGGGGCCAGATTGATTGGTGTCTTGATCCATGCCAAGTTCCATGGGGTGAAGTTGGGGTGGCAGTTGACCCCTATGGTCTGCCACCCACAGGTGTACAGGATTGGAGCTGCAAGTCTCTGGACAATTCCCATCTTGGGTCTGCTGCTGGTGGGCTGTAGGGCATGGAAAGAGTTCTAATATTGGGCACTAAGTCAGTGGTCAACATTTAAGAAGAAGGAGCTTTTGCATGAAAATGCAAATTTTCATCTTCCTTCAGACAACCCTGGAGCCCGAATTCCCTCAGGATCAGAAACCAGGTCCTTTAGCTCTGGGGCCTGGAGTGTTATTGAAGCATGGCTGGGCCAGTCTAATGCCAACTGAGTCAAGAATTCAGGCCTCCTAGTGCATCGGCCCAGAAAGCAGGCCCCTAAGCTCTTGTCACTAGGTGTTTTTGTGATGGACAAGAATTACCATGGACTAAAATAAGGTGAAACTGATAACTGAAGAACTAGGAAAAATGGAGTATGGGAGTGCTCCTTTGATTGGCCCATATCAGAGACACCACAGTGAGTGGCACTGAATCATCTGAAGCCACACAGACCCACTTAAGTGAAAGGCAGTAAGACACCTGAAATGACACAGCCACCTCAGTGAGTGACATTGAAACACCTGGGACAATGTAGAACCACGCCAGGAAGTGGCTGCAAAACACCTGGAATAACATAAAGTAACCTTAGTGAGTGGAAGTGGGACAGTTTATGGGAGCAGAAGCCATCTAAGAAAGTGGCAGTAGGACAATTGAGATGATATGGAGCCACCTGAGGGAGATACAGTTGGACAACTGGGACAAAACAGTCATTTGAATAATTGACAGTGGGACACTTGTGACTATGTAAAGCCACCCTAGTGAGCATAAGATGGACACACTATACGACACAACTGTACTTCAGTAAGCATTCATAAAACACCTGAAATGGCATAAAGTAATTTTCTGAGTGGCAGTGAAACACCTGGGATGATGTGGTGCTACACTGGTGAGAAGCAATAAAACATGTGGAATCATGCAAACCCACTCAAGATAACAGCGTTGGGGCTTTCAGGCTCACAAGGAGTCACCACAGTGAGAGGAAGTGGGACATCTCTGACAATATGGAGAACCAAATTGAGTGGCATTGTAAACCTGGGACCATGATGAGCTACCCCAGTGAGTGGCAGTAATACATACGTGATGATACAGAACCACTCTAGTGAGCAGCAGTGACACACAACATATCATTTCAACCTGTTCTATTAATTACTTTACAACCTAGTAAAAAATTCCATCCAGCTTGAAGCAAAGGGGCTAGCACAAGGATGTTTGATGTGGAGGTAGGCACACTGGCAGCCACTGTGAGGTCGCCCAGCACAAAGGACCAGATGAGGCACTTTGACCAGAGACTAAACATAAAGGAAGACTCTGGATGGCTCTATACACAAGAGATTTCAGTTAATTTCCACAGTTCTGGGACACAAACAGGAGTGTAAGGGGGAGTCACTAGATGCCAGATCAGATACAACAGTGGGACCTGTGTTCAGTGCTGTGCTAAGCGCTTCTGTTATCGCCTCATTGTTACATCGGTGCTTGAGCCCTTGGGTTCCAGGATCTACTGGCATATTAAGATCTAATAATAGCCTGTGAAATACATGCTAGAAGAAACAACGCTGTACTAATGGGAGTCTAGGAAGGCCCTAATAGAGCATGTTTATCCAGGTCACATCAGTGGTAAGAAGTAGATGCCAGGTCTGAACTCAAGTCTGGATTTACAAAGTGAGGTCCTTGGCAGCACCCAGGGCTTTCTGGTGTGTGGGGTGGACTGTGTTAGTGCAGCTGTGTAAAATGTTTGCCTGAGGTGAAATATGTTCAGTCACTAACCCAGAGGCCATAAAGAGGTATTGTTTTAGAAGGAAGCCTTGGTAGAAGACCCAAGACAATTACCTCAATTGTTTAGTATAAAGCCCAACAGAACTGGGAGCCCTGGTAAACAGGCAGTCACATTCTGGAGAAGCTTCTGCCCAGTTCAGTTAGTTTATAATATTCAGTATAGTAAAATATTTTCTTGTTAGGTCATCAGATTGCATGGCAGTGGCCTCAGGTAAGCCTGTAGTTGTTGTTGTTGTTGTTGGTGGTGGTGGTAATATTCACCAAAGGAGATCATGCCTTGAGTTAAGGCTGTCACAGGGGAGCTCACTAGCTTAGAGGCCTGGTGAAGTTCACTCTCCAGGCAAAGGGTGGATTGCTTGGATGTGGAAGACAGACAAACTTGGCCTAGGATTAATTTCAAGACCTCCAACAGTATGTTACATGGCTGTGTTCATGTCTGGGCTGACACAACCTATGCCTGACCTGGGAACTCAAGGTCAAGTGTGCAGAAGGGCTCTGAAGCATGCACACCAGCTCCTGGCTTCTGTTACTACAGAACTCTTGACAGGACATCAACAAAGATCTACTCAGCGAGGACATACACTTCATTTTTTCTGTGTGAGAGGCACGTATGCCATGCCACAAAGTGCCAATTCATTACCTCAGTTAGATTCACCATGGAGGCGCCTTTAAAACCAGGGCTTAGAGCAATAACCAAGAAAAGCCACCATCCCAGATATTATGTAGGCCACTCCCCAAGGTAAACTCCAAGGTTTTCTTTCAGGTCATGTCTTGAGGCTTTACCCGGCGTCCCAAAATTAACTTCTACTGACTCAGTGGGACCTCTTGAATTAAAGGAAGGCAGAGCTTCAGGGTTAGAGGAGACTATTGAAGGTGCACATGAGCCCACAGGGATGGCTAGATGCCACACACAAAAAGAGGAGCCAAAGAGACTGCCAATGGGACAGGTGAAAAGTTGGGACTCAGATTGCTATCTGGGCATACACCCAGGAGAGGTGGCTTCTCTGAGGGATCTGGTCAGGAGTCCTGGGTTTAAAATGCACCTGGAAAGAATGGAGATGAGTCATCTTTGCTCCTGTATCAACTGCAGCTCCAGCTCAGAAATCACAACACAGAACAAACCCTGCTCTTATGGCTCCAGAGGAGCTCCAGAGGAGCTAGTTGCAGGGACATCAGTGGGTCAGTGTCAAAGCACATCCAAACACTGAGAAGAGTTTACCTTTATCAGTTGAACCAGAATTGTAGGTCTACCTAATGGTTAGGGAGCTGCATTTATATTAGCAACAGGTAGACCTGTCGCTCTTGGCGGGGAGACAGAAGCTGAGTTCTAGAACAGTTCCTAGAAAGTCTTGGGCCTGGCACAGGACTTGGCATTCCCAGAGGATGAATTTTCACCTGTAGCAGCTATGGTGTTTCAAGGAAATCTGGGGATAGCACTTCACCTAGCATTTCTACAGCAGTGGCCAGATCTGGAATGCCCTCCTGCACTGTTTCCTATACAATACCTCCAATGCTGTCCCCCATCTGAACATCCCTATTATTTTCTTTCATTTTTGTTAGTTTTTTCTTTAATTTATTTCATGCATATTTATATAATCTTTTACATTATGGTGTTAAATTCATTAAAGTGAAATTTAATACTTACTATGGTAAAGTGTACTTTCATGAGCATTTAATTCATCCATCATCACTATCAAGATCTGAAATATTTCATCAGATCTGGGGAAAAGTGGTGGTAAGATAAAACACTATCTTTCACCATGACTAGGCAAGGACTCCTTGACCACATCTCAGTTCACACACAACCTAAACTATACTTCTAAGATAACCCTAAAAGGAAACTTTCTTTTTTATTGTGGAGGTGGAATGTCTTTCTGTTATATTACATTGAGTTTGTGAGATAAGAACTATTTTGAAACTGCAACCTTTTGAGGGAACGGGAGAAAGTATACTAGTAAGCCTCATTTTCTGGCTCAGAACTTATTTTAGAGTTACAGAACTTATGAGTCCAGGCAGTCTTAGGCTAGTGAAATCTTATTGAAACTGAGATGCTTTATATCTGGAATTTCACCAAATTTAAAGTAGTGTAGTACTTTCCAGGCTTTTGTTTTGTTTTGTTTTGTATTGTTTTGTTTTGTTTTGCTTTGTGTTGTTTCTTTTTAAGGAAGGTACAAACTTATATTTAAGGGTTTAAAATTTATCATTATGTTACAGGTTACAAATCACTTTGTGCTTTAGCGACTATTTTCAAAGTTAGTTAAAAGTAGGATAATAATCCGTTTTTGGCTGGTTAGTATTCTTTAGATAATACTATGAATGAATATAAGAATTTCAATAAATTTTTATGCAGTCACTTAAGTGGTCTATAATGTTTTTATTTTATTTTATTTTATTTTTAAATTCATTTTTATTGTTAGACTTATTGGGGTGACATCTGTTAGCAAGGATAACATAATGTTTTTTACATTAAACTTAATATTTACTTTTGGAAATTTTGTAAATTAAAAAGGGAATATCAGAATCATAAAGTGAATTAAAATACTAGTATTAACTGTTTTGTTTTGTTTTCTTTACTTAAGTAATTGCTATAAATTACTCTGGTACATATATGGATAAACTTAAAATATCTTGTCTGGAAAGTCTTCCATCATTAGGGACCCAAATTTCCTCAGTCTGTATGCTGGGTTATATTTAATTCGTCTCAGTCATATATTGCCATTGACAGTTTTCAGAGCCCCCTTGAAGAATGCTGTCCTCCTATTTTCTTTTTCTTTGCCCAGTGGTAGGCTTTTTAAGAGATTGTTTGTTATTACAAACCAATAGAATCATTTGTTGGGTATGAGAATGAGACTGGGTTTTAGTGGTTGAAAAAAGATGGTGATGACAGCTTTATTGTTTAAAGTTGGTTTTGTGAAATCTACATTTATTTTACAGTGATGATTTTTACACATCTATTAAGTATCCATAAATATTTCTTATTTGAACCCTAAATATAGACAGTAGAATTTCTTATTGTTAGGGAAAAAGCTTTTACTTTTTACTACAAACTTTTCCATTTCATGTTTTTTATATAAAAATATTTCCATTCAGGAGACAAGATGGCGACTGGAGAGGAGGTTCCTAAAGCCTCTCCCAGAAAACACAATTGAACGGCCGTCCAGGAGCCAAGAAAGCGGACCCTGAGTGACAAACCGGCTGCTGAGAAATCCACAAATTGCAAGTAAACCTGAAGGCTGGCGAGAAAGGGGCGAGTTGGGGAGAGGGAAGGGAGCAGAGACGGACCACGCGGGATGCGATCCCTGCTGACTATTCGGAGCTGCGCTGTTTGGGGGAGGGGAGAGAGACTGGGGAGCTGGGGACAGAAGGAGTTTGGGAACCAGCCTCTGGAAATTTTGAGGGGTAGAAGGGCTGAGCGAGGACTCTGAACTGCAAAGATAACACCCCAGCTCTAAGCCCCCTGGAGACCTACACAGGGCTGCAGTTCCTGTTCCCAGCCTGCTGCAAAGGCGACCCTGCTGT
>PVJL010019432.1:0-13893 GCA_004026885.1 Lyroderma lyra | reverse complement strand
GGGAGAAAGGGGAGGGGGTGGGAGAGGAGGGGGGGAAGCTAAATATAAGGTGATGGAAAGAGAAGTCACATTAGGTGGTGAACTTATTATACATCAAGTGGACAATGCACTGTAGAATTGTATGCCTGAAACCTATGTAATCCTTGCTAACAGATGTCACCCCAATAAGTCTAACAATAAAAATGAATTAAAAAAAAATCAAAAAAAAAAATAAAACAACAATAGAACTTAACAGGAGAAAAGTATAGCTTACTAGGAGTAATGTAAGGGCCTGGAGGGCCAGGAGGCCCTTGAAGGCCAGGAGACCCAGGCTGTCCATCAAGTCCAGGAGGTCCAGGAATGGAAAGTCCAGGTGGACCTTCATCACCTTTCTGACCCCTTTCTCCAGGAAAGCCAGGAGGGCCAGGAGGACCCATAACTGCAGTCCCTAAGACAAAAAAAAATATTAAAGTATCAAAATGATCTTATTTTAGAAATATTACTTTGGTTTTCAGTGAGATATAATGTAATGGTTAAGATCTTCCTTTAATATATAATGCCAATTATGTTCTTAATATTTTCTATTCGTATCAACATCTGAGAAAAGGATGAAATGTTTCAAATTCTCTAAGTATCAGTCTTAGTGTAAGAAAGAATAATTCAAGGTAGTTTTGTTATTTTGGAAATATACAAATAACTCTCTACCCACCTTTTTTTCGACACTATGATCTTTTAATCACAAAAATAGTAGAAAGACTATAGCAAAAGAAAAAGATATATTATATTTCATAGTTTCCATGTTTCTGTTTCTGGACAGTATTCTGTCCCACTATCTATTCCTGCACCGTTAGCATGTTTTTTTATTATTATTATTACTACAGCTTTATAATGTTTTCAAAACTGGTAACAAAAATATACCCATCTTCAGTGTTTTTAAAAATAATTCTCACTACACTTACAAATTTACTGTTCTAAATGAATTTTACAATCAGCTTGTTAGTTTCATTTTTAAAAAAATCACTAGAAACACTCATTACCAATGAGACTGATTTGAATTTAAAGATTAAATTTTGGTAGAATTGCCTGTTTATAATATTGAACTCTCACATCAAGTAATAATAAAGTATATCTCTCCATTTATATGTTCATTTTATATTTAATAATATTTTTAAAATTCTGCAAAGTGGTCTTACACATCTTGTGTTCAGTTTATTCGTGGGTTAGTTTGATTACTATTGTGAATTTTATTGCTATTACTATTGTTAACCATTCTTTTCTCTTGTATGTTTAATTCTTTATTGTTTATGTAGAAGGCAAGTTATTGAAATATGCAACTCATATCTGGCCACCTTGCGAAGAGCCTAAGTTCTCATTATTGTAGGCTTTCTGGGTAGATAACCGTATGATTTGTGAATAAGCAAAGTTTGTGGGATTATTTTTGTTCCATTCTTACACCTCTTTTCTCTTCCAGACTTACTGTATAAGTGTGATCACCAGTATATGGACAAACTGTAGGTGTCTCAGTATCTTTATCTTATTTTTTATTTGAATGAGAAAAATTCTGATGTTTCACCACACAGTATGACATTTCCTATACAGTTCTGTATTTCATGTATGGAATAGTTTCATCAACTTAAGGTAGTTGCCATTTAATCTCTTTTCTTTTGGTTGGTTCCCTGAGCAAGGATCAGACCCAGACTGTAGTGGTGAGAGCGCTGAAACCTAGCCAGGGAACTAAACTACCAGGGAACCCCCTAATCTTAGTTTAAGATTTTTCCCTTTTAAAATTGGGAATTGAATTTCATTGACTGTTTTATCTCAACCTATTGGCCTACTCTCTTTTAATCTGCCAATGTCATCAATTATAGTAATGTTGAAGCATCTTTGCAATATTTATAAATGAGATTGAATTATAGTTATTTCTAGTGTTATGTCTGTGGAGGTTTGTTATCAACATTATTGGTTAAATTGAATTTTTTAAAATGTTCTGAAACAGTCTGTAAAATGTGAGAATTATATGCTTAATAACCGAGTAGAATTCATCCATAAAACTGTAAAACCAGGGTTTTCACAGAGATTCTTAACATTTCAAAATCTTCTATGATAATTTATTTACTTAGGTTTCTTACTTTCTCAGGATAATTTTAGTAATTTATGCTTTTCTGCCTCATATTTCATCTAGAATTTCAAATATATGATATAGTTCTCTTGCACGTTAAAATTTTTAATTGTATTTATGGCAATAATCCTTCTTTTCTTAACTGATTTTATCTGTGCCTTCTCTTCCCTATATCTCGATCATATTTTATTTTTACTTTTATCAAGTTTTCCCTTTTATGTTTTTTGTGATTGATTTGTTTCTTTTTTTTATTTTTAGTGTCTGTAATTTTCTGATAAATTAAGAGTGCCCCTTTGGTTATATTTAATGAGGTTTGATATGATGTTGTTTAGCATTCAGTAGGTTTCCATTTCCATTTCTGTTTCTTATTATCTCTAGAGCAGTGGTTCTCAACATTTTTTTTCATTTGTGTACCCCTTTTAAACCCATCTCTATAAATCATACCCCTTGTTTTTAAAACAGCTGTTTTTAAATACTGACACTTTTGCTCAGTGCCTATCTTAAATATAAAATAGTGGAAATGAGGTGGTAAGTTAGGAAAGAAAAATTACTACACTAAAAGTACAATGCATGACATTTTACAATAGTCATAACATAGATAAATATTGATAATGATGATCAAGGATTTAAACATTAAATAAAAAATCTACTAGAAAAGAATCACGATTAAAGACAACAGACATTTATTCAAGCAATAATTAAACTGATCAAACAGTCTGGCTATGAATGTATTAATATTTATATGTTTGGGGAAGTTCTAAAAATATAGCAATTGGATTGCTCTGAAATTGTGCGTAATGACTGGTAGAAGAGTGATTCGGAGGAAGGTTTCATAGCCATGCCCACACCAATCATCATTCACTAACATGATCTAATTTTGAAGTGTCTCCATTACCAGTGATTCAAACTTAACATCTATTGTTCTGTAACTAACATTTTGCTTTGCATACTCCTAAATGGCCCAGCAAGCACCCAAATAGTGCTAGTTGTACCCCCAGGGGTGCTGGGCCATTCAGGGGTATGTGAAAAATAATCAGTAATGGTGAAAAAAACAAGTAAAGTAAAAAAAAGAAGTGAAATGTTAGTTATGGAACAATCAATGTTAAGTTTGAATCACGTTAATAGAGACACTTCAAAATTAGATCACATTAGTGAATGATGATTGGTGAGGGCGTGGCTATGAACTCTTCCCCCAAACTGCTCTTCTACTAATCATTATGCACAGTTTCAGAAGAATCCATTTGCGAAGTTTCTAGAACTTTCCCAAACATATAAATACATCTGTAGCTGATTGTTTGATCAGTTTAGTTATTGACTGAATAAAACTAAGTGCATTGTCTTTAATCATGATTATTTTCAAGTAGTTTTTAAATTTAATGTTTGTCAGTGATTTTTAAGTGTGTCAGTTATGGATCAGTGGTTGAAAACAGGAATGGTTAAAAGACCAAAACTTGACGTGGATTATAACCCATCATCAAGTATTTCTCAACATATGTCCACAGCTATAAGTACACCTACACTGGGATATAGTAAAATGATATATAACTCAGATACTACACAGAAGAAAAGGAAACTCTCTGAAGACTATATTACATATAGGTTTTCATTTTTAGGGTACGATGACTGCCCTAAGCCTTTGTATGTTGTGTTGGGGGAAATATTTTCCAATGGTTGCATGAAAACCACTCTACTCATGAGACATTTACAAACTAAGTACCTTATGTATAAAAACAAACAAATACATTACTTTTCGTGCTTAGAAAAGTGTCCAACTGTTACTACATACATGATGTCAGGAAAGAAAGACAATGAGAATGCAGTTGAGGCTCCATACCATACTGCTCATCACATAGCTAAATGTGGTAAAAGCCACACCATAGCTGAAAATTTACTTTCTCCTTGTATTAAGGATATTATTTTTGTATGTTTGGGGAAGAACATGTCCACAAAATCAATACTATCTGTTTTTCAAACAATACAATATCTCAATGAATTCAAGAAATGTCTGATGATGTTGAAGTTGTAGTAGTAGATAGAATTAGAATAAGTAAATTCTTTTCCATCCAGGTCAATGAAAGTGTGAATGTTGCTGATTTATATTTGGGGGTGGGTGGGTTCCCTGGAGGTGTGGTGCCTAGGCTTCGGCACTTTCATCAATGTGGCCTGGGTTCAATTCCCAGCCAGGGAACCACCCCCCCAAAATATGTATATATTGCTCGTCACTGTGAGGTACTTGGTAAGAAATGAAATTGAGGAAAATCTGTTGCTTTGTTACTCATTGATAGAGCGTACCAAAGGTGAAGATATTTTTAATGCAATTAATAATTATATCATTGAAAAGGACATTAGTTGGTCGAATTGTTGTGGTATATGCACTCATGAAGGCAGGCCTTTGTTAGGTTTTTTTATAGCCCCACATGGCTGAATTAAAGAAGTAGCTCCCCATGTACCATGGAGCCACTGCTGCATTCATAGACAAAGTTTTGCATCCAAGCCTCTTCCTAGTGAACTGAAGTGTTCTTGATGAGGCTATAAAAGTTGTAAATTTTATTAAGTCACAATCATGAAACTCCAGAATGTTCAAAGTGCTCTGTGAAGAAGAACAGTATTCACAGCACATTCCTTTTGTATACGGAGGCAAGGTGGCTATTATGTCTCAAAGTACTTACACCGATGTTTGAACTTAGACATGAAGTCCAGGTATTTTTTGAAGACCATCTTTTCCCTCTTGCTCCAGAGTTTCAGGACACTGATTGGCTTCAAAGTCCTGCATATTTATCAGATATTTTTCCAGAAATAAACAAACTCAACTTGGGACTTCAAAACAGCTCAATCACTATATTCAAAGTAACCAACAAAACTGAGTCAATGATTAAAAAACTGTACTTTTGGCAACAAAGTTAACAAACCCCTGGCTAGACTAATGAAATGGTGAAAGAAAAGGACAAAAACATCCAAAATTAGAAATGAAAGGGGAGAAATTACCACTGATACCACAGAAATACAAAGGATTATAAAAATATTATTAAGGGCTTTATGCCACAAAATTTAACAACCTAGAAGAAAGGGACAATTTCCTAGAAACATACAGTAGACTGAACCAAGAAGAACTGGATAATCTAAATAGACCAATCGATAGCAAAGAGATTAAAATTACTATCCATAATCTCCCTAAAGGCAAAAGCCCTGGACCAGATGGTTTCACCCATGAGTTCTATCAAGCATTCAAAGAAGAATTAACACCTATCCTCCTCAGACTCTTCCAAAAAACTGAAGAGGAAGCAATACTTCCTAACTCATTCTATGATGCCAACATTACCTTAATACCAAAGCCTGGCAAAGACAACACAAAGAAAGAAAACTATAGACCAATATCTCTGATGAACACAGATGCAAAAATCCTAAACAAAGTATTAGCAAATAGAATACAACAATGCATCAAAAAGATCATACACCATGATCAAGTGGGATTCATCCCGGGAGCACAAGGATGGTTCAACATATGAAACTCAATCAATGTGATATACCACATAAATAAAATCAAAGATAAAGACCATATGATCAAATCAAATGATGCAGAAAAAGCTTTCGACAAGATACAACATCCACTTATGATCAAAACACTGAATAAAATGGGTACAGAAGGAAAGTATCTAAACATAATAAAGGCCATATATGGCAAATCCTCAGCTAATATCATACTGAATGGGGAAAGCTGAAGCTCATTCCCCTAAAATCAGGAACAAGAGAGGGATGCCCTGTGTCACCACTGCTATTCAATATAGTACAGGAAGTTCTAGCCAGAGCAATCAGGCAAGAGAAAGGAATAAAAGGTATCCAAATTGGGAGAGAAGAAATCAAACTGTCACTATTTACAGATGACTTGATCCTTTATATAGAAAATTCCAAACACTCCGCCAAGAAACGATTAGAAACAATAAACAAATACGTTAAAATTGTAGGATACAGAATCAATATAGAAAACTCAACAGCATTCCTATATACAAACAATGAATCTTAAGAAAAAGAAATGAGAATGTCAATACCTTTTGCTATCACAAGAAAAAGAATGAAATACCTGGGAGTTAACAAAGAACGTGAAGGACTTATACATGGAAAACTATAAGATACTGTTGAAAGACATTGAAGAGGACACAAAGAAATGGAAAGATATTCTGTGTTCATGGATAGGAAGACTTAACATTGTTAAAATGGCCATATTACCCAACACAATTTACAGATTTAATGCAATTCCCATAAAAATCCCACAATCATACTTTCACAAAATAGATAAAAAAATTTTCAGATTTGTATGGAACCACAAAAAACCTAGTATTGCCTTGGCTGATGGTATCACACTCCCTGATTTCAATATATACTACAAAGCATCAATAATCAACCCTGCTTGTTATTGGCAGAAAAACAGACACACAGACCAATGGAACAGAACTGAAAACCCAGAAATAAATCTACAAATACATGGTTAAATAATTTTGATAGAGGAACAAAAAATATGCAATGAGGAAAAGACAGCCTCTTCAGTAGATGGTGCTGGGAAAACTGGAAAAACATATGTAAAAGAATGTGGTATAATTTTTCCATCTGTATGAAATGTCTGTCTATTTAATGCATTTTTTGCACTGAATTCTTTTCATACTATATTTCATACTATATTTCATACTAATTTCTAAACCAGCTTTCTTTTTGATAGTAATTGCTTGACATCTTTCAATTACCTTATTTTCAAATATTCTATGTCCCTTTATTTCAGATATGTCCATTGTGTACAGTATTATATAAATATTTTATTCCAATTTTATTTTAGTTTTTCTGTTATAATCAGTTTTTAGTTTTTTCTTGTTTATTAGAGTTATTGATTTATTTTTTCTTCTTCTTATAATCTCATGTTTTATGTCCTACTTACTCAGGTTTATCAGTGTCTGTTTTGTCCCGATCCTAACTTGTATCACATAGATCAAAATTTTTTGGTCATTGTTTCACCTTAATTGGTCTGTAAGTTGTGCATTTTATTTCTCTTCTTCTCTACTGGTTACCACTAAATTTTTTAACTTATCCATATAAAACTGTATTTTTCTAAAAACTTACAGAGTTGATAATATTTATATTATCTACCTCTAACAAGACAAAAAAATAAACCTTATCACTGTCTTCCCCTATTCCCTGCACCTCCACATCCAATGTTAATAATGTGTACAATTATACTTCCATCTTGTTACATAAAATACCTGTTATTTTCTTATGATCAATACTTGTTTAGAGTTAATATACTTTACTAATATGTTTACTAACCACTGGTTCTTTCATCTTACCCACTTCACCCCAAATTTCATCCTGAATTCACGTCTTTCTTTGTGTAATAAAACCTCCAGTAACTATGCCAGAGAAGTTCTGGAGGTAGTGAATTTTCTAAATATCCTATCTTTATACTAGGAAGAGAGTTTGATGTAATAGAGAATCCCAAATTCAAATTATTTTTTCCTTATCACTTTGACATGTGCTATATTATGTTTCTCTAACTCTTATTATTTTGCAGACAATCTCCCTTTTTTTCTCACAGAGTTTTTAAGAATTTTTAAAATCTTAAATCCTTAAAATATCCCTACAGTGTGTCTAGTTAGGCATTTTTTAATTATTATTATTTTATTCTTGCTTAATGATTCATAAGCCTTTTCATAGAGACTTGTGTCATTTTTTTAAGAAATAGAAGTTCTCAGTCATTAATTTTACAAATATTGCCTCCTGTCCCATTCTCCCCTCTTTGAACATCTTCATGGTAGATTTTTGAACTTCTAGGTTTATCCTTTATGTCTCTTAACTTTTCTTTCATACTATGTTAACTCAAACTTTTTTGCTGCATCATGAGAAAATTTCGTATCTCACTCTTCCAGACACAGTATGTGTTTAGTCCACTATCATGAAATTAGAAATCTGAAGTGCATATTTAGTTAGACCAAAAGGGGACCCACATTTATCCTCTTTCTTTTGGAGATGATCACTGAGTATCACTCATCATGTTAAATTTTGATTAGCCAAATAGTTTTTAATAAAAAGGAATGACAACTTAAACATGTATGTGTGCTGGGTACTGTTATTAGATGGTCTTTCAAATTTTACATAAATCTGTACTCTCACATCATTTAAGAGAACATCCAAATAAACGTGCTGGACTAGGGCACTGCAAATTAGTGGCCCAATTAGAAGTGCTCTACTATACTGTGTATCTTCAACAAGGGAATGATATAAAACTCAGTATTGAGACCCCAGATTTTATTGCATAAAAATATCATGGAAATTTGTAGGTAGATATTTCTGGAATTCTCAGTGGATAGTACTGTTAAAAATTTTTAAACAAAAAGCTTATAAAACTAAGCATTATTAGAATCGCATTCCCTTCCATACAGTAGAAAAAGTATGATTAATTTTTGAATAATAAAAATGTTTGCTGTAATTAATAATAAAATATATAAATAGGATTTTTAAAGTAAAAGATCACTATTCAATTGATTTGGCTTTTTTAAAAGTACAGTTGAGGAATTTGTTGAGAAAGGCTATAGTAAGAGTTGAGAAGTTTCTGTCAATTAAAAAATAGTCATGTCTGCTACTGCCATGTTCACCTTGGAACTAATATGATAATATTAAATATGTGGATTAGTAAAGATCCTATAAGCACAAGGACATTAGCACAGTCCCTTTTACCTGGAGGTCCAGGAAGGCCAGGTAGACCCTGCATTCCAGGAAATCCTCGTTCTCCTTTTTCTCCAGGCAAGCCAGGTAACCCAATGTTTCCTTTTTCACCTATTATTATACCAGTCCCAGGCCTAGGAATTACCTGTATTATAAATGAAAAGAATAAAGAAACTCAAAGAAGAAGAAGTTTGTTCTCCTGGAAATAACCCAGCAGCTACATATGATTACAATGCCATCATGTTCACAAAGTGCTCAGGGGTAAAATCATTAAGGCTGCTGGATAGGTTATGAGTTACATTTTAGATCACACCAATCCTTTAACTGATTAGAAAATGTCTAATCCAAGTAACAATATTACCACTTTCCTAAACTCCAGGATTACAGAGCTATAATTGTTTTAGATGTCTCTTATCTTATAATTCACACTCAATTCATTCCCATCACCTAAGCCTGATCATTCTTGGTTGAAATGTCTCTCATATTTGACCTCTTCTTTCCTGTTGCTAACAGCTACTATCCTTACTTCACACTGGGATTAATAGAAGCACCTCTGATTCCCCTGGAAACCAAAATTACTGTTATGCTTCCTTGGAAACCAATTTTTCTGCGTTTAAGGACTCAAAATTGTTCTCTACTTTTTACTATATCTGATACTACTTTTATTCCTAGACTCTGTCAATTAACTTCTTACTTCCAATACTTCTCTCACCCCTTTTATCTCTTGTTATTTCTAGTGATAAATTTTTAGGAGAGTGAGGTCTATCTGATTATAACCACTTCATGGATCTTGTATATTCTTGTCTTTGCTTTGAATATACCATTTCAAACATCAGTAATATCTTCATTCAATCTTTCCCTTTATCAAGTCACATATATTTATTCCTTTTTCTAAAAAAAATAGAACTAATCTCTTATAGCAAGAGAAGAGATTATTGATTAGAATCAACTAACTGATCATTTCTTCTCTCTGTCTTCTTAAAATTTCAGTGCTTAAAGGATTTCATATTAATCTAAATATAAAGCAATTAACCTCATGGAGTGATAAATGTAAATAAGCTTTAGATTTAAGAAACTGTCAGTCTAAAGTATAAATCAATACTTACAGTCAAACTGGTTTTTTCATCCTGGCTCTACTGTATATAAGAAATATTCAGACAAAAGAAGACAAAGTTTTGGGACCTAGAATTGGGATAGTATTTCAAAAGGAAAAGTGACCTGCTGGATAGGACTGCACTCTCCAAATTTCCATTTCTTCTGATAGCCATCAAAATCTTACCTAATTTTATAAAGAAATTATTTCTTGGAGAACTAAAATTCTGATTTTTATAACGAAAATAGATAAAAATTATCTAAGATCTTCTTTAAGTATATCCTCATTAGATTTATTAATAAAGTACTAAGTATCAATATCTGTGATTCAACATGAACAGAAAGAAATTAATGTCTGCACATATATGTTTCATGGCACTTGTACTTTGCAGCTTTAATGCAGTCCAAAGTCAAGAGTCTTACCAAATTTCAGTCAAAGAAAAACTAATCTGTGAAACTGCAGCAATAATATTTTATTCTTAATAAGATTACAAATATATTTGACATAAATTTCATGGTGAAAATGCAAACATGACAGAAAATTTGTAACAACCCCCCCCAATTATTCTTTCATGGACCAGTTTCATATATTTGCCATTAAGATCCCCTACAAGCACACATTCAGGACATGAAGAGGTGTGGCTTGAAAATTTACAAATTAAGAAAACCTATTAAGACCAAATCCATCTTTCCCCTGAGCCCTGCAGGTAAGAACCAATCCCTAGTTCCCTAGAAGTTTCTTTCACTTCTTTTTTATTATTGTTGTTAGTTTCAGATGGATTAAACAACATAGTACCCATCTAACACTGTACATGGTTATTACAGTATTGTTGACCATATTCCCATGCTGTACATTATATCCCATGATTTTAAAAAAATTATAGTTGACTGTCGTATTATTTTATATTAGTTTTCAGGTGTAGAGCAGTTTCCTTTATTGAAACTTTGTAAACAACACTTGCACCACCTGCTGGTTACTTGAGAAATGATTTGGCAATCATGATGCAAAAGAACCCAATGTCATAATTTTGGATCTTTGCTAAGGAGAACTAAAACACATGTAGAACAGTACAATGACTTTGAGGTCAACATCACTGAAGTTTTTAGCTGAAAAGACTTTTAAGCCAGTAGAAGTTGATAATGACTTATAATTTTGTGTTCTATTAAGCAAAGGTACAGCGTATATAATTAAGGCACAAAAATGTAACTGCATTAATAAATTTGATAAATGAAGATTAAAAAATAACTTACAAGTCCAGGAGGACCAGTTGGGCCCATGTCACCTTTTTGGCCCTGTTCAATAGGATTTTAAAATATGTTAGTAAAAATTATATGAAAACCTCCATTTTCTCAAAAACATAACAGATAACCAAGTTTCATAAAGACCCAGAAATCCACAACAGAATATATCAATGAAACATAAAATATACCAAAGAAAAACACAACGTAGGTAAACACAACACTACTGAGTTAAGCCTAAGAAGATCTGTGATAATTGTCTCAGATTTACTAGCTATATGATCTTGACAAAATCAATTAACTTCTCTGCCTTATATATAGACTAGGATTCTAAGGTATTTCTAGTTGTAACATTCATTGATTTTAAGATTTCTAATTTCCAGGAAACTATAGATATTTTATAAAGAAGATGTTGAATAAAAGTATTGGTACCAAAAGAATCAGTTAAAATGATTAATTTTTGTTTTACAGTTAGCCATATTCCTTTCCATAAAACTTGTCGAGGGCATAAATTTAGTGTTATTTCCCTTATTGACAGACATTTTAGAGCTGATGGACTTAACTATCAACAGGAATAGCTAATAAATCTTAATTGCTCTTGTGGGTTTGCTCTTAGAACTTTATGAAATTCAAGTTTAGACAGTACTATTACCCTTAACCAGTAGCTACAACAGTGTAGAGAACACAGTTCAAGACCCAAGGATAGATGTCTCTCACAACTCTATTCTTGTTCTAGACTTGTCATAGAATCCTTTCATCTATCTATAAGCTCCTTCTCGTTCAAGGAATTACTCTGTCCTATAATTTTACCTAGTACTTGAAAAACAATCCTATTCTCTGGGGTTTTGTATATTCCTTTATTCTAGCTGTGCCTCTTGGGCCAAGACAGAACTTGGATCTAGTTTAGAGATAAACCACCAGTAAAATATGTGCCCTCTGGGTATTCAAGTTTGTAACTTTCCCCTCTTTGCCTGCAAAACAAAGCTTTTCAGTGTTGGTTTTCATATAAAGCAGTTAGAGACCAGAGTGATCAAAAAACTGAGTATTTTGTGATCTTCTATAAATAGGGGAAGTGTGTGCTTCACATATTCTTTCAAAGTCACTTTTACAACAGGTAACTAAATGATTTCAGACTGCACAGATAAATGCAGAGAGAGAGGGAGAGAGAGAGAGAGAGAGAGAGAGAAAGAGAATGAATTAGCCACAGGCTTCTAGGCAGTATTTGCATAGAGAACAAAAATGTTTAGTAAAGGCATTCTAAATTTACAGCTGGTCATAAGCCTTTTTAGTAGGAGGGCCTCACTAAAACAGTGTTGAATCCTCCTCTTTCTGGAGAATAGAAGTTTTGCCATATATGTTTGAAGAAAAGGCACCAACTTTTCACAATGGAAATGCTGACATTAAATAATTCTTCATGTACTTCCGCCAAATAGACTGTGATTTAGGACAATGAATAAAAATTCAGAGGAAGTGTTAAAAGAAAAAGGGATAACACAAATGATGAATAAAGAAGGTATGTTCTGAATAAAAATGCTAGTTATTTACAACTTTATAATTTATAACTCAACCTTTGGAGAGAAAAGGATTATGTTAACTAGAATAAAACCAGTAATTTCAAATTATTAAAATTCTTACCTTTTCTCCAACCCTTCCTGGTTCTCCAGGGTAACCAGGATCACCAGGCAAACCCTTTAAAACATAGAGGACAAAGTGACATCAGCAAAAATGGTGGAGTAAGGACTTCCCCAAATCCTGTCCTCCATAAAAACAGTAAGAACACTGGTAAAAATGGCCACAGTCAATCTTAGAACTCTAGAAGTTAAACAAAGGCATGCAGCAATCTGGGAAGCACTTATTGAAAAAATGGCTGACTAGGTAAGAACACAGAGCTTCGAGGCATTTTAGTCGGCTGTATACTTATCACCCCTCTTCATCTCCACAGTAGCCTTGAAAATCAACCTCGCAATAAAGGTTAAAAAACAGTAGCCTGGCAGCAACTGGAAGGGAAAGAACTAAGTTGGAGCTTCTTCAAAATCCCCTTCCCAGATAAGTGTCATTATTTCACTTGTCTGGTTATCTCCAAAAAGACCCCATTAGCAAGACTATCTTTGCTTAATCTGACATGCATTTCCCCTTTCCCCTGAAGATATCTACAGAAAACAATGAAAAGGTAAACTGTTGAACATCATCACTGTCTAAATCATAAAACAAAGACCAATTTTGCCAAAAGAAGCCAAGAACTAAGGACCTGAATTTGCCTCCCCTTATACCATTTTATGTTTAAGCCATTAGCGAATCTAGAGTTTGTAAGTTGAGGACTGCCTGTTTAGCAAAATCACCTATAAACCATCTTATGTGATTTTTATTACTTTCAACTTCTATTCTTGTTAAAAATAATCTCTTCCCTTTGACATGCTCTCCAAATGTCCAATGTTCTATTTGTCCTTGAAAACCTCTTTTAATATCTATTATGGATATTTTTAAAACTGAGGCTGCTTAAAATAATGTTACTGAACTTACATGTTTTTATTTTCCTCTTGTTTTTTGTTTGTTTGTTTGTTTGTTTTTTGTATGTGGGTAGTGCCCTGGTTGGGAATCGAACCCAGGCCGCAGCGTTGACAGCGCCAGCGCCGAAGCCTTAAGCCACTTCACCACCAGGGAACTCCCAGCCTCTTTTTTTTTTTTTTTTTTTTTTTTTTTTTTTTTTTTTTTTTTTTTTTTTTTTTTTTTTTTTTTTTTTTTTTTTTTTTTTTTTTTTT
>PVJL010019431.1:0-13895 GCA_004026885.1 Lyroderma lyra | reverse complement strand
ATCAGAAAAGACCTGAGAAGGCCATGAGATCATACCTCTGGCTGATATTCAATCCATGCACAAGCAGGAAGTGAAGGCAAAGGGAGTTGTGAACTGTACAAGATGAGTGTTGAAGCATGCCCCAACACACATACATAAAGCTCAGCTCCAAAGACTGAGAGATATTTTCTATTTTTCTTCTTGGTTCAATACATTTAAGGGAATCTCTGTTCAAATCACTAGCTGACCATCAAACTAACAGAATAGAGACTTTGGTGACTATGTACAAGAGATAATACAATCTATACAAAAGTCATTTAGAAAAGTCACTAAACAAAGGAACAACTACAATCCACAGCAAGCAACAATAAGAAGTCCCAGGGAGAGGAGAAAATCTGATTTTCATAGTTATCACATGATACTATTCTAAATGTATAGTTTTCACAATATTATGAAGCATTCAATGAAGTCAGAAAGTATGGCCCATGCACAGTAAGAAAAGAAATGGACAGAAAATATTACTGAGGAAGTTCAGACTTTGGGCTTACTGGAGAGAAAATTTAAATTAGTTATTGTAAGGGTGCTCAAAGAACTAAAGGTATCCATGGACAAAAAGTAAAACAAGCCAGGAGAACTATGTTTAAACAAACAGAATTCTCTGCCAAAAATCAATAAACAGACAGAGAATTTAAAAAGGAACCAAATAGAGATTCTGGAGTTGAAAAATACAATGACTGAAGTGAAAATTTCATCAGAGGGAGTTCAATAGAAGATTTGAATAAGCAGAAAAAAAATCAGCAAACTTGAAATTAGTCAGTTGAAATGATGCAGTTTGAGAAGGAAGAGAAAAAAAAAGAATAAAAATGCATAGTGCCTTAGAGATCTGTGAGATACCAGCAAACATACCAACAAACACAGTGTGGGAGTCCCCAGAGGAGAGGAGAGAGAGAACATTTCAGAGTTTTTGAAGAAATAATGAAACTTTCTCCAATTTAATAAAATTCATGAATCTACACATCCAGTAAGTTCAACAAAATTCAAGCAGCATAAATTCAAAGAAACCCACACTGACTCATGTTCTATACAAACTGCCAAATCCAAAGACAAAGAATCTTGGAAGCAGCAAGAGGGAAGTAATTAGTCATGTATAAGGAATCTTTGATAATAATAACAGCGAATTCCTTTGCAGAAAGTATGGATTCCAGAAGTCACTGGGATAACAAATTCAACATCTGAGAAAACTGTCAACCAAAAAGTCCTTATGTGGCAAATGTATACTTCAGAAATAAAAACATTAAGATATTCCCATATAAACAAAAGCTGAAGGAGTTATCTTTAGTAGGCCTGATCTACTAGATGCTAAAACGGTATTTTTAGGTTGAAGTAAAAAGAAACTTGAAAGTAACTTCAAGCTATATGAAAAAATAGAGAACACATAAAGGTAATAGTCAGCTGACTATAAAAGTCAGTATTCTTTGATTTTCCATATACATTTCAGAATCAACATTCAAGTTTCCACAAAAGTTCTGTAGGATTTTTATTGGAATTTCATTGTATCTATGCATCAGAGTGTAAAGAATTGCCATCTTAATAATATCGCATCTTCCAATCTGTGAACATGATATATCCCTGAGTTTAAAAATAAAAGTTAAAAAATTGTCCTCTGGATAGAGGTCTTACACATATTTCACTAGAGTTATTGCTAGATATTTGGTGTGTTTTGATAGTATTATAAATAATATAATTTAAAATTTTTTCATTCTCTAACATTTATCTTTTATTTTCTTCATAGTCATGTTGTCTGTTTTATTTCTTTCTGACATTTTTATTTCTTTCCAAACCTTATTTCTTTTCTTCTTTTCTCTCTCTTTTTTGTTCCTTTTTGTCTGCTTGTTAGGATCTCTAATAGATTCTTGAATAGAAGTAGTGCTAATAGGTTTCCTTTTTTCCTTCCTGCTCTCAGAGGAAAAACTTATTCTATTAAGAAAGATGTTTAGTGAAGAATTTATATAAAAGTAATATCTTTTTATCAGATTAAAAAAGTTGTCTTTACTTTTCATTTTTAATGTATGTTTATTATTAATTGATGTTTATTGTTATTCATGGTGTTGATTTTTGTCAAATGTTTTTTCTGGATGTGTTCATATTTTTCTCTTTTCTGTTAATATTAGGGGAGACCCAAAAACCCCAGAATTATCTTCTGGAGTGTGGGCCCCTTGTAATACAGGTCTCGCTAGCTAGGTGAGTGTTCTAGGAATTCACCTGTACCAGCTGGCATTGTGTGAGGGGATGCATTCAGCTTCAGAGAATCTTTTTGTTTTGAGACTGATTTTTCAATGCATTTGCCCATTTCATGATGGGTGATTTACATGAACAACATGTGGCTTGATAATGCACCTGCCCACACTGCACTGAGTATTCAGCAGTTTTGACCAAAAATTGCATGACCCCCATACCCCATCCTCCCTATTCAATCGATCTCACCCTGAGTGACTTTATTTTGTCTCACAGGATGAAAAAAGTACTCAAAGGAAATGTTTCACTGATGTCAAAGAGGTGAAACAAAAAATGACAAAAGCACTAAAAAGCATCAAAATTGACAAGTTCAAACACTGTTTTTGAGCAGTGAAAAAAGCACTTCAACAGGTATATTTCATCAAATGGAAAGCACTTTAAACATGACTGAAGTTTAAACATCTAAGAATAAATATACAATTTGCTATAAATAAATTTCAGTTCATTTGGATTTCCCTTCATATACTCAACTGTGAAAAAGAATGAAATCTTGCCATCTGCAACAACATGGAGGGACCTAGAGGGTATTGTGCTTAGTGGAGTAAGTCAGGCAAAGACAAGTACCATATGATCTCATATATATGTTGAATCTAAAGAATAAAACAAACAAATAAATAAACAAAACAGAAACAAATTGATAGAGAACCTTTTTCTCCTTTATCTTTATTTTTCAATTCATTTGATATACAATATTATATTGGTTTCAAGTTACAGCATAGTGATAAGACATTTATATAACTTACAAAATTTTTATTCTGATACATTTGGTTCCCATTTGACACCGTATATAGTTATTACAATGTTATTGACTATATTCCCTCTATAGTCAACAAGGATGCAGTTTATATCCTTGTGACTACTTTGTGACCATGAATTTCCATTAATACCTTATGATTTATTTTCTTTTTGCAACCATAGCTCCCATTCTCCTCCCATCACCCCAACAAATCTAGTACCCATCTGATGCCACCCATAGTTATTGCAACATCATTGACTATATTCCCATGTTATACCCCATATCCCCATAAGTATTACTTTGTAACCACCATACTGAAGTTCCCAATCTCTTCCTCTTATTTCATCCCCTCCCCCAACCTTCCTCCCATCTGGAAACAAACCAAATATTTTCTATATCTGTGGATCTGTTCCTCTTCTATATATTTATTTTATTCTTTGGATTTCCCCTATAAACAAAGTTAACTTACATCTGTCTTCCTCTGTTTGACACTTCACTTAGTGCAATACTCTTCATGTCTTTTGATTGGAGATTTAATTCATTTAAATTGAAATTAATTGTTGTTTTGTATTATTGCCATTTTTCTGTTCATAATTTTGATTTTTCTCCCACCTCTAAAATTCCTTGTAATATCAGTTTGGTGGTGATACACTCCTTTAGCTTTCTCTTGTCTGAGAAGCTCTTTATTTGTCCTTCAATTTTGAATGATAGCTTTGCTGGGTAGAGGAGTCTTGGTTATAGGTCCTTGCTTTTCATTGAATAGTTCCTGCCACTCCCTTTTGGCCTGCAAAGTTTCTATTGAGAAATCAGCTGACATCTTATGGGAGCTCCCTTATAAGTGACTAGGTGTTTTTGTCTGACTACTTTTAGTATTCTCTCTTTATCTTTAAACTTTGCCATTTTCATTATATTGTGTTTTGGTGTGGGCCTATTTGGATTTATCTTATTTGGAACTCTGGGCTTCCTGAGCTTCTATGTTCTGTTTCCTTTGCCAGTCATTATTTCTTCAAATAGGTTCTAAATTCCTTGCTTTCTCTCCTCCCCTTTTGGTACTCCTATGATGAGAATGTTGTTGCACTTGATGTTGTCCCAGAGGTCCCTTAAACTATCTTCATTCATTTTTTCTTTTTGCTATTCTGGCTGGATGTTTTCTGCTGGCTTGTCTTCCAGTTTGCTTATTTGATCATCTGCTCCATCTAGTCTGCTGGTGATTCCTTCTATTGCATTTTGAATTTCAGTTACAGTATACTTCATTTCTGACTGGTCCTTTTTTATTATTTCTATGTCCTTCTTTATGCTTTCTATCTCTCTGTTGAAGTTTTCACTAAGTTCTTGAGCATTCTTAAAATTATTGTTTTGAGCTCTGTCCCTGATAGGTTGCTTGCCTCCATCTTGTTTAGTTGTTCTGGAATTTTCTGCTGTTCTCTTATTTGAGACATAATTTTTGTTTCTGCATTTTGGACATGTGTCTGTATTTGTTTGTATGTATTAGGTAGATCTGCTACATCTCCCAGTATTGCTGGATAGCCTTATGTAGTAGGTGCCCTGTGGGGCCCTGGCACTGTATTTCTGGTCACCTGTGCTGGCTGCTCCTGTAAATTCTGGTTTGATATCAGTGTTGTGACTGGAGCTACTCAGCAAAAGTCTGAAAACACATCAATGCTTGTCATCACTAGCCTGAGGCTTGTGGACTTAAATAGCTTTCCAAGGAAGACTGCAATGTGGATGGTGCTAGCTGGTCATCAAAGAAAGTGCCTCTGGTGTTGGTGGAGTTGGTTGAGGTGGGGTCCCAATGAGTCAGCAGGGTGGAGCAAGTAAAGCTCTACAGGTCAGTCAAGTTCAGATTTGGCTGTGTTGGGGTTGGTTTAATTCAGGAAAGATGGTGCCCACCAGCTAGCTTCATGGAAGGAAACCACACCCAGGAAAAATGTCATCTGTCCTCCAGTCCTTGCTCCAAAGCCACACACTTCAATCTGCCCTCCACATCCTCCAATGCCCCCTGAGTCACTGTCCCTCTAATGGAGCCCAGGGTCAGTACCCCTGAGTGACTGAGTCTGCATGGGCAGTTTTAAAGAATGTCTGGGTTTTCTACAGCCTTCTGTCCCAACTGGATGGTTGGAGTTTTCACTGTTTTTCAGTCAGATGTTGTGAGGCTCCTCTTCTCAGTACCAGTGCTTCAGGCTAGGCAGCCTGGAATGGGGCTGGAGTCCCTTGCTTCTCTTGGGGGAACCCCTGTTGCTGGGATATCCCTCATGACTCTCTACTGCCACCAGAGGTTTGGCTTCTTTCATATCTATGCCCCTCTTACCAGTCTTGCAATGGCCTCCATTTTGGTTGTTCAATAGTTTAGTTGTAATTTTAATGTATTTATAGAATAAAGCAGGCACAGTGTTTACCTACTCCACCATCTTAGATAGAGAACATTTTGATGTTTGCCAGGTGGGAGAAGAGTTGGGTATATGGGTGATAAAGATGAAGAGATTAAGAAATACGAATTGGTAGTTACAAATAGTCATGGGGGTATAAATTATAGCATAAGGAATTTAGTAAATGATGTTGTAATAACTTTGGTGTCAAATGGATATTAGATTTCTTGGGGTTATCACTTTGTAAGTCATATAAATGTCTAATAACTATGTTGCACACTTGAAACAAATATAATATTGTATATCAACTACAATAGAAAAATAAAATATTTTAAAAAACACAAACAATTGTTGAAATTTTAATTTTTTTTCTGAAGCTAATTTTCGTGCTTCTCTCATCAGTTTGTATATTAGCTTGATAAAAATATCCTTTTGAATTGTGACAGAGGTTTGTCTGATTTTGGTTTCTTTAAGGGCAGGTTTCCTTGCAGAAGTGGTTGCAAGGTGATTTCGTTTAGCTTCCAAAGAGTCAAGTTTATAATACCCTGGGATCTTAATAATAGCTAAAGCAGTAGGTAAAAGTAGAGCATCCCATAGTTCATGAATATATGAGCCATTTCTAATTTTAATTTGACTGAAAGTAAGGAAGCCATGTTACTTTCATAACATTTGAAAATCATAAGTGACTCTGAAGACATATCTACTGTCAGTATAAATGTTGACACTTTTTAGCTTTTGGCTAAAAATAAGAGTGAAGGCATATCATTCAGCCTGTTGGGCTGAAGTAGCCAGAGGTAAAGTTGCTGTTTTGATGACTTAAAGAGGAGTTAAAATCGGATGCCCAGCACAAAACTTACTATTTTTACTTTTAAAATATTAACCAGCTATAAAGCTTGAGAAGTTAAGATTACCCAGCAGAGTTCCCACAGATCATTACAAAGAGTCAAGGAGTGACTCATCAGTGTTAGACAATTGTGGAGAACTTCATTGGTATTGGAGGGGAGAAGAGTATCAGGGTTAAGGTTATTACACAATGCAAGAGATATTTCAGGAACAGTCAACAAAAGAAATTCTTAGGAAGTTAGTTGACTGACAGAAAATGTTGGACATGATGAGAAGTCAGGAGTCTTCTACTTCATGAGGTACAAAGATATTGAAAGAGAATCCCACAGCAATTTTCTCTGTGGCCTTAACCAGAAGAGCAGTAGCAGCAATGTCTCTAAGGCAAGGTGGGTATCCCTGAAACACATGGTTCAATTACTGACTGTAATACCCTGTGGGTCTATGGTGATCCCCATATTTTTGGGTGAGTACCCCAAGGACTTTCCTTCCTTATCTTTTGCAAAAAAAAGGAAAAGGGCTTCTGATGATTAGCACAGCCCAAAATGGGTGGGTTTGTTAAACTCTCCTTTAAGGCTTTAAGGGCCATGCCATCTGTTCTTCCCATAAAATTGGGTTGGGAGTGGCATTCTTTAATAAAACATGCAAAGGTTTTGCCATAAGAGAGATTTAGCATCCAAGTTTGGCAACAGCAACTTAGCCTGAGAAAGCCTTGCAATTGATGCTTTGTTTGTGGCCTTGAGAATCTTAGGACACCATGAAGCCTACCAGGATCCAGGTGTAGTCCTTGTTCCAATATCAGATGTCTCAAATATCAAATCAGAGTTTGGACAAATTGCAATTTTTCTCTAGAGACTTCATGTCTCTTTAAGGCCCAGAGTTCTAACAGCTAGATGCTGTCTTCCTGGGAGGAGACCAAAGAAAAAGAGCAAGGAAGTAAATCATCCACATATTGCAGCAAAGTTGAGTCTTTAGGGAAAATTATATAATCCAGAATTTGTGAGAAATAAGAAAGGCTCTCAATAAACCCTTAAGGCATTACTGTTTAGGTCAATTTTTTCTCTTCCCAAGTGAAAGCCCAAAGGTATTGACTAGCTTCATTGACTGGAATGCTAAAGAATGTAGTACATAAATAAATTACAGTAAAGAATTTACTTCTAGTTTGGATAGATGCTAGTAGTGTATGAAGGTTAGGAACAACAGGGTATAGGAAGATAACAATGTTGTTTATTGTTCAAAGGTCGAGAACAATTCTTCACCTTGTCTGTTGGACTTTTTTAGAGTTAAAATGAGAGTGTTGCAGGGCATACATAGTACAGGGATAATAAAGTTTTCAGTTTTATAAGCATCTTTTATTGGCTTTATACCTTGAAAGTTCTCTTTACTTAAGGGTTATTAATTAATTCTGGAAAGTTTTAAGGGATTTATTTGAATATGAATAGGAGGTGCACTGTGGATTCTGCCAATATCAGTTTAAGATTTTGCTTGTAAAGTTGGCAGTTGATCCATAGTAATAATTGACCAGATCCAGCTATAGTGCAATCAGAAATGAAACACATGGAAGTTGTTAAAGTATGAATTAATTCACCAGATTGGTGATTCTGACAGTTACTGTCAAATTCAAAGATTACTTCTCCCTTTCAGGATAAAACAATTCACTAAGAATGAATCATGAAGAAATAGAAAATCTGAACAGATAAATAATGATTAAGGATATTGACTTAGTAACCAAAAAAAACCTCATAACAAAGAAAAGCTCAGGACCAGATGGTTTCACTGGGAATTATACCCAACACTCAAAGAAAAATGAATATCGATTCTTTTTAACTCTTCCAAAAAATTGGAAACTTATTTTGCATGATCAGTAAAAGCTAAATACCAAAACCTGACAAGGACACTACAAGAAAAGAAAATTATAGGCCAATATTCCTGATGCAATTGTTGCAAAATCATCAACAAAACACTAGCAAACTAAATTCAAGAGCACATTGAAAATATTGTACACCATAATCAAGTTGGTTTTATCCTTGACATTCAAAGATTGTTCAACGTACATAATTCAATAAATGTAGCACATAGTTTTAACAGAATAAAAGATAAAAACCACATGATCATCTCAATAGATGCAGGAAAAACATTTCACAAAATTCAGTATACTTTCATTATAAAAACTCTCAACCAATATGTAATAGAAGGAATGTACTGCTACATAATAAAGACAAAATAAAACACACCTACAACTAATAGGATCCTCAATGAATAAAAAATTTAAATATATTTCTGTTAAGATCAAGAACAAGACAGAGATGCTCACTCTTGCTCCTTATATTCAATATAATAGTAGAAGTCTTGGCCAAAGCAATTAGGCTAGAAAAAATAAATAAAAATTTGAAAAGGAAAGAGTAAAATTATCTCTCTTCTCAGATGACATGATCTTAGATAGGAAATCTTAAAAACTCCTTCAAAGAACTGTTGAACTTATTTAAAAATTCAATAATGTTCAGGATACTGGATACAAAATTATTATGCAAAAATGAGTTGAATACACTGACGATGAACTATCTGAAAAGAATTTGAGAAAGCAATTCTTGGTTTTAGGACATAATTGACATACATGAACACACCCTTGTACGCATGCACACGTGAGTGGGCAGGTACTACTACAAACGCCTTTAGCCCCATTAAGCCTGAAATCATGAACAACTATCTCTATTCTGTGAAAACCCAAAAACAGGAAAGCATACACAACTAAGAGGGATCAAACAAGTACAGCATCAAATGACACTCAACTACAATCCCAGCCTACTGGAACCCCATTCGATACAAACCTACCATTCTAATGAATCATTTCCTTAGACAGGCGTGCTCTTAGATTCATAACCCACCCTGTTCAAAACCCCCTCCAAATAAGGTTACCTGTGTCAAAAATTAACCCCCAAAGACCTGTTAATGTAGCTTAATTTACAAAACAAGGCACTGAAAATGCCTAGATGAGAACACTAACTCCATAAACACATAAGTTTGGTACTGACCTTTCCATTAGTTCCAAGTAACATTACACATGTAAGTATTTGCACTCCAGTGAGAATGCCCTCTAAGGCATGAGTCACTAAAAGGAGCAGGCATCAAGTACACTACTCCGTAGCTCATAATACCTTGCTGCACCACACCCCCCACGGGGAACAGCAGTGACAAAAATTAAGCTATGAATGAAACATCAACTAAGTTATACTAGCAACTAAGGGTTGGTAAAATTCATGCCAAGCACTGTGGTCATACAATTAACCCAAATTAATAGAAATACAATCTAATGCTATTTACAATAGCATTAAAAACAGTAAAACTCTCAGAAATAAACTTAACGAAGGAGGTGAAAGACCTGTACATGGAAAAGTGTAAGAAATTGATGAAAGAAATTGAAGAAAAAAATAAATGGAAAGACACCCCATGTTCTTGGATAGAAAGAATTAATATTGTTAAAATGTCCATGCTATCCAGTGAGCTACAGATTCAATGCAATCCCTGTCAAAATTTCAGTTACATTTTTTAACAGAAATAAGAAAAACAATTATAAAATTCATGTACAACCACAAAAGATTCTTAATAGCCAAAGAAATCTTAAAAAGAAGAAAACTGGAGGCAACATTGTTCCAAATTTCAAATTATATTACAAAGCTACAGTTATCAAAAACAGGATAGTACTGGCACAAATACAGGTGTACAAACCAAAGGAACAGAATTAGAAATTCTAGAAATGAACCCATGCATATATGTCAAGAACACATAATAGAGTTTAGTACCAAATACTAAACTTATAGACCTCAGGCTCAAGGAAGACTTCATGAACCTGACATCAAAGGCAATGAATGGGACTATATCAAACTAAAAAGCTTCTGCATAGCAAAAGAAACCATCAACAAAGCAAAAGACAGCCAACTAAATGGGTGAAAATATTCACAAACAATGCTTCAGATAAGGGATTAATATCCAAAATATATAAAGAATTAGTATGACTCAACAACAACAAAAATAGCCACCCAATTAAAAAGTGGGCGAAAGATCTGAACAGATACTTCACCCATGAAGACATACAAATGACCAGTAGACCTAAGAAAAGAAATGCTCAACCTCATTAGATATTTTTTCCTCATTATCTATTAAAGAAATGCAAATAAAAAGCACAATGAGATAGCACTAACACTTGTTAGAATGGCTGCTATCCAAGGAATAAAAGTCCTAAAGAGGCTGTAGGGAAATAGGAATGCTCACACACTGCTGCTGGGAATGCAAATTGATACAATTGCTATGGAAGACAGTGTGGAAGTCCTTCAGAAAATTGGGAATGAAGTTATCATATAACCTGGCAACCTCCTTTCTGAGTATCTACCCCCAAAATTTGAAAACCTTAGTCCACAAAGACTTATGTACCTCAGTGTTCATCACAGCACTGTTCACAGTGGCCAAGTCAAAGAAACAATGAAAGTGCCCTTTGATAGATGACTGGATAAAGAAGCTGTGGTACATATACACAATGGAATATTACTCAGCTATAAGAAAAGATGAAATACTGCCATTTGCAACAAAAAGGATGGACGTTGAGATCAACATGCTAAGCAAAATAAGCCAGGAAGAAAAAACAGAACCATATGACTTTGTTCATATGTAGAATATAAAACTGAAAGCAACAAAGAAACAAAAACTCATGGACACAAAAATAGTTTAGTGGTTACCTGAGGGCAAGGGGGAAGAGGGTAGGAGAGGAGGGAGAGGGTGGGAGAGGTTGGAGAGGGAGTCAAGTACTTGGTGATGGAAAGAAAATGGACTCTGGGTGGTGAACTTATAATGCAACACATAGTTGATGCACTGTAGAATTGTACACTTGGAACCTATGTAATTTTTTGCTAAACCTAATAAATCTTAATATCACCCCAATAAATTTTTTCTTTTCTCTCATCCCTTTTTAAATTTATTGGGGTGACATTGATTAGTAATCTGATTTAAATATGGGCAAAAGACCTAACTAGACATTTCCCCAAAGAAGACATACAAATGTCCAACAGGTACAAGAAAAAGTGCTCAACATCACTAATAATGAGGGAAATTCAAATAAAAACCACAATGATATATCACCTCACACCTGTTTGGTTGGCTGTTATAAAGCAAAACAAAAAACAAAAGCAAACTAACAAACAAATAAGAAATAACAACTGTTGGTTAGGATATGTGAGAAAAGAACCCTTTGCACTGTTGGTGGGAATATAAAATGATGGTACTGCTATGAAAAACAGTATGGAGGTTCCTCAAAAATTTAGAAATAGACCTATCATGTAATCCAACAATATCACTGCTGGGTATACAGGTGTTGTTCAGAAAGTATCCGGCCATATAATATGAAAAATAGAGGCTTTTATGGCTGTATTTTTTCCAGGCAGCACTTGTATATCTGAAAGATATGAAATCAGTATCTTGAAGAGATATCTGCACTCTCATGTTTATTACAGCATTATTCACAGTAGCCTAAATATGGACACAACCTAAGTGTTCATCAATAAATGAATGGATAAAAAAATGCACACACACACACACACACACACACACACACACACGCACACTGGAATTTATTCTGCCATAGCCATAAAAGAGAAGGAAATACTGCCATTTATGACAACAAGGATGAACCTGGAGGACATTATGCTATGTGAAAGAAGCCAGGCAGAGAACTAAAAATACTGTATGGTATTAGTTACATGTGAAATCTAAAAAATAAATAAAAAAGCAAGCCAATCTCATAGAAACAGAGATTATAATATTGGTTACTAGGGCACTGAAGTGGAGGAAATGGAAAGATGTAGATCAAAAGGTAGAAACTTTCAGTTATAAGTTCTGAGGTTCTAATGTATAGAATGGTAACCAGTTAATAATACAGTCTTGTATACTTGAAACTTGCTGAGAGTAGGTATTAAGTGTTCTCACTATACACAAAAAAATGAGTTAACTATGTTAGGTGATGGATGTGTTAATTAACTTGATTGTAGTAATCATTTCACAATGTATATGTATATCAAATTATTACATCCTCCTCTTTAAATAGATAAACTTCTCACTAAGGAAAGAAAAACTATGTGTATAACTTGATATATATAACATTACACAAATGATACATATATCATATACCTGTAACACCATCACCACAATTAAGATAATAAACATATCCAACCAATCCAAAAGTTTTGTTGAGCCCCTTTGTAATACTTCCTGCCTGTCCCTCATTTCCCCCCCACTCATCTCCAGGGAATCACTTATAAATTTTCTGTCACCACAGACTAGGAATTTATATAAATATAACCATGCAGTATATTTTCTGTTTATGTCTGGTTTCTTTCAGTACAACTATTTTAAATTTTATCTATGTTTCTGTGTGCAACAATAGTTCATTCTATTAAATTACTGCATATTCCAATGTATGAATATAATCCAGTTTGTTTATTTCTTTTACCTGTTGTCAGACATTTGGGTTGTTTGCAGTTTTTAGTTATTACAAGTAAACCTCTACTAACAATTGTGCACAAGTCTTTACATGGACATATAGTTTCATTTCTGTTTTTAAAATTTTATTTTTCTTTTTATCTTTTGACCCTCACATTTCTTTTGCGTAAATGAATACCTGTGAATAGAATGACTGGACCATATGATAGGAATATGTTTTAAAAAACGGTTATGCTATTCTACATTTCTACTAGTAGTGCATGAGCATTCTAATTGTTCATAGCAATTGATTTTGTCAATCTTCTTAATTTTAGCCATTCTATTTGGTGTGTATTGGTAACTCCTTGTGGTTATAATTTGCATTTCCCTTGTGACTAATGATGTTGAGCATATTTTCTCATTTGTGTATGTTTTCAGTTGCCTCAGTTTATTTTCTTTGGTGAAATGCCTCTTCAATCATTAAAACCCATTTTAAATGGAGTTGTTTGTTATCTTATTATTAAAATTTAAATGTGATTAACATATACTGCATGAAAATATTTTATCAAATAAGTATTAAATTATTTTCTCCTGATCTATGGATGGTCTTTCCATTCTCTTAAGTATGCCTTTCAAATGTAGAAAATCTCATATATTTCCAGACAAGATGCCAGAGTAGGTAAACCCTCTCCTCCTCTCATGACCACATCAAAGTTACAACTAAACTACAGAACAACCATCATTGAGAATCATCTGAAGTGTAGCTGAACCAAAGTTTTGCAACTAAGGACATACAGAAAAAGTGATCTTGAGACTGGTAGAAGGGGCAGAGACATGGAGCTGACTGATCTTACACCCGCATGAGACCTTTAAATATCAGGAAAGATATCTTGACTATGGAGGACTCCAGAGAAGTGAAGATTCCAGCCCAACATCAAGGTCCCCAGCCCAAGCTTCCACTGATGGGGAGAGAAGTCCCAATAACTTCTGGCTGTGAAAACCAATGAAGATTGTTACTGGGTAAAAAGGAAGGTGGCTAGAGTTTCAGGTGATCCTTTTAAAGGGCCTGTGCACAAACTTACTCACTGATGAACTTACTTGCTCTGAGCTCCAGTGTTGGGGCAGGAGCTCAAAATGCACCAGGGACATATGGGAAGGAACTGAGTTGCCTGGCTTCAAGGCAAGGGACAGCTTTCTTCCAGAGACAGAAGTGC
>PVJL010019430.1:0-13897 GCA_004026885.1 Lyroderma lyra | reverse complement strand
ATTCAATTTGTAGAAAATGCAAAACCTGTGAAGTGCAATAAATCCAGGTACAATAAAAGTAGGTATGCCTGTAATGCTAATGTTATTATCCAGGGAGAAGGAAGAAGCTGGAAAGAACACAGAAGGACAAAAGACCAATTCAAACATGAGAACAACCTCCTTCTTCCAAACTCTGCCAGAGAGTTATTAAGCTTCTGGCCGATCCAGCAAGACCAGAAGGGCAGGCCAGATGCAGTGTCCCTACAGAATTAAGCTGTGGCTTAATTGTGACCTTCTGTGACAGGTACAAGAACATTTTAACTGCACGCTGGGCTGATGCAACAATGCTATCGTATTAAAAGAAATTCCTTTTAATAAGAAAATATTGCTACGAGAGTCGCAAATGTGTACTCTAAATTTTGCGGACTTAAACTTTAACTAGATTTTCTGTACTCCAGTCTCCTCTAAAGAGGAATATCATTTAAAATAGATTACACTAGCAAAAGGCAAAAAGAACATAATGGTTTCTTCGCCTTTTCTGAGATCCTGACCTCCTCTCTTCTCAAACTTCTACTTCCATCTCTGTGGGTAGCAGGACTAATTTAGAACAACCCAGGATGCACAGACTTAAGCACTTACTGTGCCTATCATGAAAGAATGCACTATTTATCATAACTATGACATAGAATATGAGAAAGATGAGGAAAAATGATTCCAGGTTAAAATAATGACCATTAGCAGCCAAATTTAATCTCAGGGACAACGCACAGGCAAACAGAAACTGTCAAGGGATTATTTAACATTTTAAAATCTTTGAGCTTCAATGAGTAATAACTCTCCATTTTAAAGCTGAGAGAAGGGAAATCATTCTATTTTCTTCAGAGCAGATCCATCTATCTTATAAAATCCTTTTCACATCAAAATTTTAGTTGATGGAATCAGTTAAAAAAAAATGCGTGTCACAAAAGCAAACAGACCCAGGAATCTCTCTGTACACACTCCAGTCCATCTTGAATGTGACCTCCAATTACAAGGTGACTCCCCTTTACCTGTCATAGGAATCTGACAGGGCTGAATCGATTGAGCTCAAAGCACTGGGTAATGGAAGGTAACGGTGCCATCAAACTTTCAACTTAACTCGATATCAAATATTACTGATGTCTAAAGTGGAAAAAAATCACAGATTGGCTTAACTTATTCATTACCTCACATCTTCCTATTTCAGATTCATTGAAAGAATCTGTGTTTGCATCCCATTTCTTTGGGGAATTTGCTGTAACATCACAATGTTCTTTTACATATGTTTCTACTCTCACAAATATTCCTGCTATTTATAATATGCTTCCTTTGAAAAGCCCTAAATTATTTAAACAGATCTATTTTACTTGCAACATCTTCATTAGTCAAAGATATAGGTGTCACCATCCTCCAGGAAGCATGGAATAGAAGTGGTCTGTTTACCACCAGACACCCAGCTAACAGTGTAGAAAAAGCAGGACCCATTCTAGTTCTTTCTTTTGGGCCATTATAATCTATATTCACAAAGAACGGAAAGAGTTAACGTGCTCATGTAACACACTGGCTCTGCTGTGAATTCCCAGCTTAGCTGATTTAACCAAATAATTGTTCCAAAGTCAATCTCCTCATGTGTTGTTTTCTGAAATAGATTTTAATTGTCTTTAATCAACTGACATGAATCACTAATTTTTCTAAACCATCTGGAATACCAAACCCATTTCCATCTGGAATTCCAAAACATTTAACATAAAAAGAACTTAAAGTGTTTGTTCAGAATGTTTCAGCAATTTTTACAACTCTTTTAAGCAATCCTAACTAGTACCAGTGCAGACCAGATACCCACACACAACTCATACCTCTGTGTCCTGATGATGAATGACCACCAGATTATCCACAACATTCAGGGCAAATTCCTGATCTGATTTAACTTTAATATGTGCATCTTCTTATAGGCACCTTCTCTGTGGGACAACATAAAGGTCAAAAAATAAATTGACAAGTTTTATTTCAAATTTTAAAATCAGAGAGAGGAAAGAAAGCATTAAGTATATGGTGGTAGATGATAGGGGACTACCTCCACTCCTGTACTATTGGCTGCCAGAGAATGATGCCTTAGTAAGAGAGCATAAAGCTGTCTGTAGCTGAGTAGAAAACAGACAGACTTCAGTCACACCTGGCTCTTTGAAATGTCTCCATTTGCAATGCTAAATTATAAGGCTATAGCTAAGTCAATCATGAAGCAATCACTACATGGAATATTTTGCAGCTTCTAAATACACTTGCAAACAAGTGCAATTAGTAAAAAACAAAAGCTTATTATAAAGTTAAGTGAAAAAGGGGATGCAAAAGTAAATATAGTTTGATCATGATATTTTAAAATACAAACACGTACTTACACATATCTAAAAATATTGAAAATACATGTTAATAGCTATGCTTGAATAAGTCCATTTTCTTTTCCTCTAATTTCCATATTTTCCAAGTTTTGTAAAATGAGTATATTCCTTAATCACAGCAAAATATAATCACTCTTCATTTTTAAGCCTCTTCTAAGAAATGTGACCAGTTTCTACATGCATATTTCTATTCTAGTAGTTAAGACTGTGCTGGGCCTGCCATGGGAAGGGGGAACAAAAGGGAGGGGAACGGGTTCTCATTTCCACTTTGGCCAGGATTGCTCTCATTGTGTTTTCTAAACCATGTTTCCTTTGAAAAACAAAGGAAAGTGAGGGGTATTCTAACTGCTAAACATTGTTAAAGTTTGGAAATCATTGTTTTAGGCTATAGAAGGATTAGAGGTAATTTAGAAGCAAAATTTTGGTATTTGTTGAATAGAGTTATAAGGGGTTCTTTCTATTAGTTTCTATTTTTGTGATTAAAATTTTTATTAAGAAACTTTAAAAATTAATGTATCTGCATTTCCAAGTGAAAATACACATTTCCTACATAAGTAATTCAGTTTTATATTCGTTACATAAAAGCTTAAATTATGTTCTTGTTTACAACAATTAGGACGTAGTTTAGCTAAAAAACATTGTTGATATATTGCGACTCACAGAATGAATGAAAAATTCTAAAACTAAGATAGCCTAAAAATAAATTGGTTAAGTGTTCTCCTATTATCAGATTACAATGTTGAAAAAACTTTCCTAAACTACAAAGCTAGTAAAATAAAATAAAAAAAAAGAATGTCAAGACAACAATAGGTTTATTATATTCACAGATCTAGGTACTAAACAGGAAAGGGAAGTCCTTGTTGTATGTCCCAAGTCTACCTAAAGAAGGAAAGGGCAGCCATGGAGTGTTTATAACACACTTCTATTACTTCTATCACCAAAAGCAATTACAAGAAGTTCTCCTCTCAAAGACACACATACATAATCCCCATCAAAATGTCCCTCTCAGAAAGGCTCACTTTAGTGGACTTGGGTGCAGCTGGTAATTCAGTCTCAAACTTGGGCAGCTTTGACTGAGTGCCAGCCTGTAGGGGGTATAAAGTCTTAGGACAAGTTTGTGAAACCCTTTTGGTGTTTTAGCATTCCCTATGTAAAATTATCAAGGACATATATTCACTATGTCTTTCCATCCTTTCCAACATCACAGCATGTCCTTTAAGCACAGGGTCTGTGCCCAAAATGAATCACTCTTAGAGGTTATGGGACAGTACAGTGGGCCCTCTATTGGTCAGAAGCAGTGAGGTTGTTATCAGAGTAACTTGCCCCTTTGAAGAACTTGATACATTAGGATGCCAAAGGTAAAGGAGGCTTTCTCTTACCCTAAAATTAAAGGGCTGCAGTAAGTTGCCAAAGACTGTGGTGGACAGTAGAATGACAGCACTCTCAGGACAGTGCATGTACCAATTCACATTGATATTCCAAATTTTCAAGAGTTTCACAATTCATTTCTCTGGTAATACCTGAAGCAATATTCAAGAAACAATCTTCATTTAAAGAACAACAAAATCTCAGAAGACTGACTATGTAAATTAAGAAAATAGGAAAAACCCAGTGCAACTGAAAATTTTTTTTATTTATTACAGCTACCAGTTATCAATCCTGGTCATTAGTGCTTTACAAACCTTAGCTCATTTACTATCACAACAATGCTGAGAGGTGGGCATCATTGATATTTGGAAAACATAAAGCTCAGAGAAGTGAGGGAAACTGCCTCACCAGTGATGAAGTTATGGCCTCAGCAGGGCATTTCTCTGCAAAGCTCAGGTCTCAACCTCCACATTCTCAGGCACCACCCACCAAAGACCCAAAAGCAGCAACATTCTCACTCATCATGGAAATGAAACCCACAACCCCAGAGCCCCTGACTCTACAGTGGCGACCACCCAGCCTGCACCACTGGCCTTCAGCCTGTCTCCATTTCTACTCCAGTTCACACTAAGTCTCAGAGCAGCTCCCTTTTCTAACAGGTGTGTTCAGGTGAGACTAACAGGTGAGACTCAGCATGCAAATCGAGTATTTTACAAACAAGTCATATTTTAAACATACTATAAATGTTCTGATACACTAAGGAACATCGTAAGTAGCCCCCAAGATATTAATGCTCCTAAAACACTAAACTGAAGGACTGATGGGGAAGTCTTGGTGAGGAGGAATAAGTTTCTTAATAATTCAGGTATAATAAAATAAGGATGTGCTGGAGTCCCCCTTTTAACATTTCTTTTTTGTATGTGTTAGGGAAGTTGTTTATTTACTTTTTTCTAACATGTCTTAAAGTTCTGAAGACCATCTAGGATGAAGTGATCTAATGTACACACTTTTCCACTACAGAGAACATAAAGATACACTTTTAAATGATTGTCCCAGGGAACCCTTCTGTAATGCAATCAATCCTTTCCATGCTGTCTTATATACAAAATTTCATTTCTGTGTGTAAGGGATCCATGTAAATTTTTTTTCTTTCTGCTAGTTATTTCAAAGGTTTTAATGAGAGCCCTACAGCAAAGCACCATGGCTTAGAGGGGTATATTTTCTACATCTATACACTCTAAATTATACTGATTTCATTTGGTCAAGGAGATTAAAACCTGAAAGAATCCTAACACCCTATAGAGTAGCCCCACTTAAAGATCTCACAAGCATGCTCAATAGGTCAGGCAGCTGAACATATGAAAAGATAAAGACACAGATGCATCAAAAGTAAACATTCAACAGAGTGAAATGGCAAACTAAGAAATGGGAGAAAATGTTTGCCAATCATCTATCTGATAAAGAGAGAATATCTAGACTATGTAAAGAACTCAGACAAGTCAACAACAGAAAGAAAATTACCCAACTAAACCTGGACAAATGACTTAGACATTTTTCCAGAGCATTTACAAAAGGCCAAGAAGCCATGAAAAGATGTTCAGTATCACTAATAATCAGAGACATACAAACTAAAACCACAATGAGATATCATCTCATACCTAGTAGGATGCCTAGTAATAGAGAAAACAGCTAGTGTTTAGGATGTGAAAAATGGTAATTCATGTGCACTGTTGGTGTGAATGTAAAATGTCATAACTACTATGGAAAACAGTATGCCATTTTCTAAAAAAAAATTAAAATATGCAGAAGAAGTGAAAGCAGGGTCTCGAAGAGATACTTACACCCATTTTCAGGGAAGCATTAATCACAGTAGCCAAAAGGTGGAAGGAACCCAAGTGTCCCTCATTGTAAGCATGGATAAATAAAATGTGGTAATAAACACATAATGGATTATTCAGCCTTCAAAAGGATGGAAATTGTCTCACATACTACAACATACAATGTGAACCTGGAGTATCTTTACTAAGTGAAATAAGTTGGTCACAAATGACAATTACTGTACGAGTCCACTTATTTGAGGTGCTCAGAGTAGTCAAACTCATAGAAAGTAAAGTCATGGTTACCAGGAGCTGGAAGAGCGGGGAATAGGAAGTTATTTAATGGGTATGGCATTTCAGTTTTGCAAGATGAATAAGTTCTGGAGATCTATTTTACAACTATGTGAATGTACTTAATACTACTGAACTGTACATTTAAAAAGAGCTAGGATGGTAAATTTTATGTTATGTGATTTTTACCACAATCGCTTTGCTTTGGGGGGGTAGTTCCTTGGCTGGGATTCAAACCCAGGCTGTGGCATTGAGAGTGCCAAAGCCTAGCCACACCACAACAGGGAACACTCCACAATTGCTTTTATTTAAGATGAAGAGGCAGTTCACAAAAGAGGAAATACACAAATACAATACACAACTGAAAACATGCATACCTCCCTAGTAATGAAAGATGTCAATTAAAATGTCTTTCCACCTCTTAGATTGCCAAATACCTGTAGATTTATAGTACCCAGTTCCAGCAAAGATGTGGAAAATGGACTTTCATACATGGCTAGTGAAAGTGCAAACCTCTGGAAGAAATATATGAATATCTGTTCAGTTTTTTAGATGTTCATTTCTACACTGTAGTTCCCTTCTAAAAACTGCCTCACTCTAGAATATAAAGAAATGTGTAGAAACATATTCATTAGGGAATTGTTTATAATCCCAAAAAAATGATAATCAAATATTAATCAACAAAGAACTGGTTAAATAAACAAGTAGAGCCACACAGTAGAATAAAACTCAGACTAAAATGTGGAAAGATGACTAAGACACACTGCTAGGGTAAAACAAACAAACAAAGAGCCACAAGATTACACATCCTATTCCCATTTTTGTAAACTAGTAATACTAATAGTAATCTTTCTGTGTGTGTAGAAAAAAAATTCAGGAACATGCACCAAAATGTTAATAATAGTTATTTCTAGGGATTATGAAGGACTTTTATTTTTCATTTACCTTGGTAATGTTTGAACTTTTATAAAAATATGTATTGCTTGTAATGAGAATAAAAGAATCAAAACTCAAGCAAGAGACTAAAGCTCTTGAACAGAGGTTCTCAACGTGTGGGTTGTGACCCCTTTGAACTGTATTAATTGGTTGTAGCATGAGGAAGGTTGAGAACCACTGCTCTAGAATCTCAAAATATATTTTTACTGATAAATACACAAAGATGCCAAACTATTAGTAAAAAGTTTTCTCCAGCAAACCTAAGTGATAAATAGAATACCTGGTAAAATTCAATTCCATGATCTGTAATAAAGAGAATTTCAATAGAGCTGATCCAGCAGAATCCCAATATGTTGGCATTCTTGGTCTAAAAAAAAAAATCATAGCAAAATTCTTTAATTAGAAAAAATGTGCAAATATCTTCAAGAGCCTAAAATATTGTTTGTATTATTCTCTAATATAAAAATTCCTTGTTAGGAAACCTAACTTTCTTTTAAATACAGTCTTCCTGGATCTTCACCTGTAACACTTCACTGAAGCATCTGATTCTTAATTCTTCCTAGTCAACAGAAGGAAAAGCCTGAGTTTTGCTGAAATGTACCTGACCAGCATTCACAAATATCAATTTCTACCTTTAGGAACCAAAGGAAGCTGATACTCTTAAAGACATTATAAAAACTGGAGTTATAAAAGCAGGAAGACCTAGTGATATTAGAAAGAAAAGATAAAATACTGCCACTCATCACAACATAAATGGGTCTTGACATTATGCTAAGCAAGGTTAAGTCAGACAGAGAAAGTCAACAACCATAACTTCACTCTTATGTGGGATATACAATTGAAAGCAAGAAGTGGGCAGGACAAACAACCAAAAGAAACAAAAACTTAAAGACAAAGACAACAGTTTAGTGGTTACCAGAGGATAAGGCTAGAGGAAGGTGGTAGAGGAGGGACAAGATGGTCAAATATATGGTGACAGAAGGAGAACTGGCTGCGGATGGTGAACACAATACAATACATAGAGGATGTATATAGAAATGTATACTTTAAATCTATATAATTTTACTAACCAACGTCATCTCAAAAAATTTATTAAATTTTTTTAAAAAGTAGAAAGGTCTAAAGGTTCTTGGGAAGTGTTGATCAAAACGGCATTGGGGGCCTTGAACCCACACACGTGACTCACTTGTTGACAGCCATGTTCTGAGCTTGAGGACAGATAGGGCTGTGACAATGTCCTCTGCAGCACACAGAGGAGCTGGAGGTCTGTAAATGGTTCAGTTATTTGTCAGATATGCCTTTTCTCAGTGCAGATCCCACTGTGAACTCCAGTTATGAAAACCATTACCAAGATGCCAAAGCTGTACCTCATACTAGCAGCGTCTGCTAGCTTCTCATCTGCCACATTGCCACTTTTAGCTGAGCCCATTCTAGTCTAGTTTATTATGCCCAGCTAATCTAATTAATATGGATTAGAAAATACACTCAAATAAATAAAGAGAAAGAACACAACAAGGACTAATTGAGGAAAGAAAACATCACCAGGAAAGGGAATAAAACCTCCTCTTTTACAAACCCATCAAAGGATCCAGAATGTTTCCCAGATGTACGAGCCCACTGGGGAAGTACTGGGGTGACAGGATGAGAATAGGCACAAAGCACTGAGACTGCTAGGTGTGTAACACAAGTCATCCATTCACACCTCCTAACTCCATCTTATAGATGAAAGAACAGCCTTTATAAACTCACTAAAAATCGTCCAAAGTCACAAAGCCAAGAAGCAGCAGACTGCAGCATAAAGCACAGGATGCCTCCAAGTCTGTGCTCTGAAATACCACCCTACCCTGCATCTCCACGATGTCACCATGTAGTTACAGGCCCACCAGCTGGGAAAGCATCTGGGCCCATACCTTACACTCTTGAGTGTATTCCAGCTGAGAACTATCCAGGATAAACTAAGAAAATTCCTGAAAGATAAAGAAACAGCACAGAAGGAGAAACCTGGGTTATAGCTCATTGCCAACTTATTTTGATATACAACAAAACCAAAGGAAAAGACAAATTTTAAAACTGAGCAGAAAATAATGGGCAAAAACCAGACAGCAATAAGAACAAGTCCAATTTGGACAGTCTGCCTTTTTAATAGCAGCATGTTGAGAATTCAATTTTTTAAAAGCCAAATATACAGTTACTGTTTAAAAATGATTCTTAAAATTTACTTGTCAAATGACCGATTTCAGAGAAATGTATTGCTCTATGTTTTACAAGATGTTTTCCAAAAATGATAGCAATCAATACTAACATAAGGAAGAAGAATTCTGCCTCTTTCTAACAGCTTTTCCTCTACATATGATGATGGTGAATATTTATAAAGGCTAAAATGCCAACAAGCTGCTCCAACTTTGATATCTGCTCCTGTTACATCAATCATTCAAAGATGAAATAAGGGAGTTCTCTGATGGTGCAGTGGCTTAAGTCTTCGGCCCTGGCACTGTCAACGCTGTGACCTGGGTTCGATTTCCAGTCAGGGAACTACCCATATACTACAAAAAAAAAAAAAGATGAAATAAGTGAATAAAGGAGTTACTCTGTTAAGGCTCATTCACAAAGTAGCCAAGAACCTGAGAGCCTGCCAGAAAGTATCCAGCCCTGTGATATAAAAAAGAGAAGAAGTTATAGCTGGATTTTTTCTGGACAGTCTTATATACCTCCTATAATCTATGGTGCTAGCTATTAATCAATACAAAAAAATGCCTGAGGTTCTAAATTAGTTAATTTTTATTTCAAGTAAAAAATGTGAAACTAAGGTCATTACATATTCATCCATTCAAATGCCTTATCTTCAATAATTCCATTGACTACAATATAGTGCAACACAACTATAGCTTCCATGATATTAAAATAATAAATGGTTCTTTTAACCCTAAAATTTTGCAATTCATTCTCTCCCAAATGTACTTCTAGTGTCTTTTCTTTATACTGTATTTAAATATGAGTATTGACCAAAGTCTTTGAGGTCTTATGAATACCTAATCTGTTCTTTTCCTAAGGAAAATTTAATGTACTTAACGTCTCCTTTTCCTTCCATTCTTTAAGAAGACTATGTTAAGAGTTAAACTTAATAACTAAATTCTAGCTTCGATCACTTTCTGAGAAGATAAAAGACAAGCTAAATATTCATGAAGGAACAACTCCTAGATTAAAATTAAACCATGTTTCTGCGGCTATCAGCAAAACCTCTTTTCAAAAATAAATGCAACTGGCAACAAATTGCTAGAGAAATTTATGATATTGCAGATAACAAGTGATGAAAGAATTGAGATCACCTGTACTTTCCCCTGAGAATTACTTCAGACATAAATAAGGACATACAGGCATATCTCTTTTCATTGTGCTTCTCTTTATTGAGTTCCTCCTTCCCAACTCCTTTCCTCTATTCCCTCTCGCAACTACTATACCATTGTCTGTGTCCATGAGTCTATTTTTTATTATTATTTTGGTTGTTCAATTATTCTGTACTTTTTTTTTTTCTTTTTTGTATGTGGGTAGCTCCCTGGCTGGGAATTGAACCCAGCCGCAGTGCTGACAGCACCAGCACTGAAGCTTTAAGCCGCTACACCATCAGGGAAGTCCTGTTCTGTTCTTTAGATTCCACATATCCATGAGATCATATGGTGTTTATATTTATCAGTCTGACTTATTTCAATTAGCATGGTATTTCCAGTTCCATCCATGTTGTTGCAAAAGGTAAGATTTTATTCTTTATGGTTGAGTAATACTCCATCATATAAATGTAAAACAGCTTTGTTATCCAATCCTAAATGCCAATTTGAAAAAATATAAGCAACCCTATGTTTCTCACAGCAAAGCTTTTGAAAGAGAAGGGTCCTCTTTCCCACTCACTCCCTACAGTTTCAGGACAGCCCAACTTGGAATCTCACAACCACCTCAAACAAAGAAAGTTAGAGGACAGATTACAGAGGGTCCTGAGGAAATTTTAGGGGTATAGGATGGGCAATATATTGATTGTGGTGGTGATTTCATGGATGTACACATGTGTCAAGACTCATCAATTACATGTTAATCACATGCACTTAATAATTATACCACAGTAAGGCTGTTAAAACATGTTTTTAAAACAGGACAAATTCAGTATCTTCATGCATAAACCCTACTGAGCCCCAAATCAAGACCAACATGGGCTCACTCTCATTCTGACCAGAGTCCTGACAAACATATTCCTAAGCACCCCTTGACTGCCCATGCGATACCAATCTACACTGTCTTCCATCTGGTCTTCACCACACCTGGCTCAGACTATGGCAATGCTCTTCAAAGTTGTCCCTGACTCTGATAGGCTCCGAACTAATCCAGCCTCAAGGCTGCAAACTGCATGAACTTTCCAAACACTAATATGATCATGCCATACCTCAGCTTAGAAATTTACAGGAACAAGATAAAGCCCTAATTCCATACCAAATTATATGAGGTTCAAGCCAGCCCCTGCCAGAGGCCACAGCATCAGTACCTGTCCCTTCCTGTACAAGCACCTGATCTTCACTTACACACCTACAGTCATCACACTTGCTCGCCTTTGCACTTGGTGCTCTCTCCAACTGCAAGGCCTCCCCTCTTCTCCACCTAGAATCATCCCATTCATGTTCTCAAGTTTTGTTCAAAGGCTGCCTCCTCTCTGAGGTCTTCCCTTTCCTATCCCAAGACAAATGTCACATCTCTCCTGTGTTCCTGCATTCTTGATACAACACCTGTCAAAGTAAACAGTTTGTGTCTCCCACAATAAACTTGAATATTACTCAGCTGTAAGAAAAGATGAAATATTGCCATGCGAATTCACAGCCTTCACATGCCTGATGCCCAGTGCAGTTGCCACAACCAGTGTTTGACAGATGATGTGTGATTCATTTTCTACTTCAAAAACTCTTTCCTATCAACACAGGCCAACTGTAAAAAAAGTTTTAAAGTCACCACTGAACTGAAGACCTACATTCCACTTCCTCCTTCCGTAATTACAGGAGTTAAGATGACCAGATAGTTTATCACCCAAATTGAGATACTTCTGAAAGTGATAAAAAGGTTGATCATAATTATGTCAGTACATAATTAATAGTTTGGATTTTGTTAATATACATTATTTATGGAAAACAAACCCTGGAATCTCCTCCACTTTCCAAACACTATGAAAAGACCTGGGCAAAATGAGGAAATGAAGGTGCCCCTGGGTGAAGAAACCAGAAATGGGCATGTCAATACTGCACTGATTTGCTAATTATCAAGAATGTGGTGTGCTAGTTCGGAGCATTCGATTCCCAAATCAACAGGGAACTAACCATTTTACATATTTCATTGACAGGAAGTACTAGTAATGTGCCACCAAGACTGCAGAGCATATGTCTGCTTCTCTCTCTTTCCAAACAGGGATTTCTATATGAACAGGGATTTCTATACATACATACATACACACACACACACACACACACACACACACACTCACTCACAATTTAGGCCTCTTAAAGGAGGCAAAGGACAAAATTTTAAAAACACCCTATAAATGAGAAACAGAAAAACACCATTTTGTTTACATGTTGAAATTACTCTGAATATTGTTACCTAAATGAGATGGGATTTCTATCATCAGGGCCTTTAACTACTACCCCAGTATTTCCTCCAGATCGAATGGCAAAAATCTGAGAAGGAAAAGCAGCATTGTTAATGGTCTGAACTTTGAAAGACCATGGACACACATACCCACCTATAAATGAGTATTTCTGCTACACCCCACCCTTGGTTCAACTAAACCAGTGTGGCATGTGTCAATCCGCAGATGCCTGGTGTCCAAGTGTATCTTTATTTTTTTTAATTCATTTTTATTGTTAGACTTATTGGGGTGACATCTGTTAGCAAGGATTACATAGGTTGCAGGCATACAATTCTACAGTGCATTGTCAACTGGTTGTATAATAAGTTCACCACCTAATGTGACTTCTCTTTCCATCACCTTATATTTAGCTTCCCCGCCTCCTCTCCCACCCCCTCATCCTCATTAGCTATCAGGGAAATGCAAACCACAATGAGATACCACCTCACACCTATGAGAATGGCTATTATCAACAAGACAAGGAATAACAAGTGCTGGAGAGGATGTGGAGAAAAAGGAACTCTGGTACACTGCTGGTGGGAGTGCAAACTGGTACAACCACTGTGGAAGGCAGTGTGGAGGTTCCTCAGAAAATTGGGAATGGACCTACCATGTGACCCAGCAATCCACCTTCTGGGGATCTACCCAAAGAACTTGAAAACCTTTGTCCGCAAAGATTTATGTACCCCAATGTTCATTGCAGCGCTGTTCAAGTGGCCAAAACATGGAAACAACAAAAGGTCCCTGCGACAGATGACTGGATAAAGAAGCTTTGGTACATATACACAATGGAATATTACTCAGCTGTAAGAAAAGATGAAATATTGCCATTTGCAACAAAATGGATGGACCTGGAGATCATCATGCTAAGTGAAATAAGCCAGACAGAAAAAAAAAAAGAACTGCATGATTTCACTCATATGCGGAATATAAAACTGAAAGCAAAGAAAAAAAGAAATGAACAAACAAATAACCCATGGACACAATCAATAATTAAATGTTTATTTGGGGACGAGTGGGTTAGGGACCCAAGTGTATCTTTAAAAAGACAGTAGAGAATAAAAAGGCTACCATTCCAAGTGCAGCCCACTGTGCAAGGCTGGGTCGGGCGTCGCCAAGGCTGTACGTTTTACTGCAGCTCGGCAAAGGAGCTGCTTAAACACTCCATGCAGTGTTTTACCCCTTTTCCAAAATGCTGAGGATAAAGAACATCTTAATGTCTAAATCTAACAACAGGCTACCACAGAAGACTGGCGTTCTAACAGCTCACCACACCGACCAAAGGGCCCAGGATTCAGGGCACCAGCTCGGGGGCCACCCCGCTGTCACTATGAAGAAAGCCTGGACACGGTGGAGCCTGGTCCGTCCCTGGGCCCAACCAACAGGGAGGCTCTAGCGCGGGTTCTGCGCCCAGACAGGAGGTGAGGCCCGACGGG
>PVJL010019428.1:0-13894 GCA_004026885.1 Lyroderma lyra | reverse complement strand
TGTACCAGAGTTCCTTTTTCTCCACATCCTCTCCAGCACTTGTTATTCCTTGTCTTGTTGATAATAGCCATTCTCACAGGTGTGAGGTGGTATCTCATTGTGGTTTTGATTTGCATTTCCCTGATAGCTAATGAGGATGAGCATTTTTTCATATGTCTGTTGGCCATTTGTATTTCCTCATGGGAGAAGTGTCTGTTTTCTTTTTTAAGAGGGACAGAGATTGCCAAACCCAGGGATCAGCACCAATACCTGCCTTGGAACTCTATTTCATCTTGAAAGAGTAAAACATTCAAGATACTTGTTCAGAGGAAATAAATAGTTTTACCTGTGGGAAAAGGCTTTGTCTGTCAATATCCTTCAGGGAGGAGATAAACACTGTTGAGGATAGAAGTTATGCATATTTTTACTGAAATAAATAACTTTGGCCCAGTATTAGACTTACTGTCTCATTAAGAGGAGTGCAACCCAACTCAGCCTGTAACTGAATGCCTTGAGGATCAGTTATTTTCATAGAACTGGTTTATTAGCCTTTTGTCTGATCCACTGTGATCAGACTATTCTAGAGGAGGGCTGAAGACTTGGAGGTTGCTCAAGGTGTAAATTGTTTTGGGCTCAGTAGTAAAAATGGGATGTCATATATCTAAGCTTTTTAAGACCATCTCTTTTCCACCAGGGATGCTGGCCAAATACATGGTTAAAACTCATGAAAAATATTCATGCACAGTATTGTAGAATTGTACATCTGGAACCTATATAATTTTCACTAACCAATGTCACCCCAATAAATTTAACAATAAAAATAAAATAAATAAAATAAACCTTTTATGTGCATATCTAACTAAATGGACAAAACTAACTAAAGGTAATTTAAAATATCAATGGATAATCTGGGGAACTTTTGAGATTCCCAAACTTAATTTTCTTGAAATTGAATTAAATAATAGTGCTACAATTTGTAAAGCTGAGTGAAATGCCTATTTTGAGTGGTATATTGAAGCTTCCATATCAAATAAATCTGAAGGTTTTTTTTTTTTTTTTTTTTTTTTTTTGCAAAACCAAATCTTAAAGTTAACAAAGCCTTTTAAAAATATAAAAAAAGAGAGAATGGCATCTGAAGCCATGTGTTATCTGCCTGTAGCACTGTGTTGCCTTTCTCCCACAGCTCCCCTCTCTCCTGATACTTTACCTTAAACCTCTTCAACTTCTTTGTCTCATACTCCACCTCCAATGTTATCTTGCCTCCCACTGCTGCCTCCTTCACCTTCAGCTCCACCACAGGCAGCATTTTCCTTTGAATTTTCTCCTGCCTTTTCTTTCTCTGAACTAATCAGTACTTTTCCATTTAAGATTAAAACCTCTAGGGATTCTAACAAACCCCAAGTTTCCTATGTCTCCTGGACTAAAGCTAGGGTACAAGCCATTGTAAAGGAATTTGCTAAAGTAACTGAGGACTCTCACAAGTTTGCTGAGAAATTTGATATTACTATGAGGCCTATCAGCTTGTATTTTCTGATTTGTATATCAGTTAATCAGCATGTTAGTTGGTGAAGGCCAGGCTTGACATTGAATGAGAACCACTGGATGAGAGCACCCTGAGAGAGACTTAGAAAATCAAATCTCCAATTTTGGGGAAGAAGCTAGAGAACTTGCTCAAAAACTACATCAAGTTGACAATGCACTGTAGAATTGTATGCCTGAAACCTATGTAATCCTTGCTAACAGATGTCACCCCAATAAAAAAAAAGCAAATTTCTAAGGCCTTCCTAAAGTCTATTGATTAGAGCCAGATCCAGACTTTCTCACAAAAGGTCTGATGAAACTGCCCATGTCTATTATAATAGGCTTCAGGACATCTTTAAAGAAAACTCCGGTTTTTCTTCAGATGTTGACATCACACGAGTAACTTCTAATTCTTTGTTCATGAATGGGCTGAATAAAAACCTTTCCCTCCTGGTTAGATGATCCAGGATGGGATGGGGAGCTATGGTTACCCTAGATTTGGTAAATTTGGCCAATGATATTGCCAAATGGGCCATCTAGAAGTAACACTGCCAAGACTTTTACTTCTCAGCCTTGGCAAATGAGAGGCCCTATGCAGAACTGAAGGACTCTAAATTTTTGCCGCTACTACAATAAGCCAGGACACTGCAAAAAGGATTTCTTTAAGTTTAAACATTTCAGATGCTCTCATCCTTCTAGCCAGCCTTTTTTAGGTCCTCCTATTCCCCAAAAATGAAGTTCTGAGGGATTGCAGGGACTTTTTCTAATCCTTCATCTTAATCAGTTTGGAGAAACTTCTCTCCAAATTGGGAATGAAGCTATTTCTACTCTTACTGACAGTGGTGCTACACTCTCAGTGGTCAATCCTGTTATAATTAAATAGCCTCTGCCTTGGAGTAATGAGACAGCCATGGATGAATCATTCAAACAGAAAATAAGTAAGGAAATATCAGCTTTAAATGATGTATAACATTTATTAAACATGATTGACATTTACAGGAAAATTCATGCCATGACACAAGACTATACCTTTTTTTCTAGTGCACATAAAATATTCCCAGGATAAACCATATGCTGAGACACAAAACTTGCCTCAGCAAATTTAAGAAGATCAAAATCATACCAAGTGCATTCTCTGACCACTGAGCTTTGAAATTGAACAGCAATTGAAAAAAGAAAGCAGGACAAACCACATATACATGGGTATTAAACAACATGTTATTAAAACATGACTGGGACAAAAAAATGAAAGAGCAAAAAATACATAAAAACAAATGAGAATGAAAACATATATCAAAATTACCAGGATGCACCAAAAGCAGTATTAAGAGAAAAATTTACATCATTAGAGGCTTATCTCAAAAAACAAGAAAAGTCCCTAACAAACAACCTAACATTGCATCTTAAGGAATGAGAAAAAAGAAGAACAAATGAAAAGTCAGCAGAAGGAAAAAAACAATAAAAATTAGAGCAGAACTAAATGAAACAGAAAAATATAAACAATAAATAATTAATGCAATAAATACCTAGCTCTTCGAATAAATTAATAAAATTGACTAACTCCTGGCTAGGCTCACTAAGTATAATGAGAAAGACACAAATAACAAAATAAGAAGTGATTACTGATACCACAGAAATACCAAAGATTATATGAGAATACTATGAAAGACTATATGCTGCCAAATTCAATAACCTAGAAGAAATAGACACATTTCTAGAAACATATAGCCTACATAGACTGAATCAAGAAGAACTATATAATCTAAATAGACTGATCATCAGTAAGGAAATCAAAACAATTATTCAAAGTTTTCTTTTGGTAACCACTAAACCATAGGTCTGTTCATTAGTTTTTCTTGGCTTGTTTATTTGTCTTGAGAGGAAGAGGGTGGTGGAAGAGGGAGGGACTGTCAAATATATAGCGATGAAATGAGAACTGATTATGTAATGAGCACAAATGCAATACACAGAGAATGTATTAGAGAATTATATCCTTGCAATCTATATAACTTCACTAATGAATGTCACCCTAATAAATTTAATAATAAAAAAATAAACCAGATGGCCATTACAGAAAGAAAAAAGAAAAAAAAAAAACCTTTCCCCAAAACAAAAGTCTAGGATCAGATGGCTTCACAAGAAAATTTTACCAAACATTTACAGAGAATTTAATACCTGTTTCCTCCAACTTTTCCAAAAATTTGAAGAGAGGCAGTATTTCTCAAACTCATTTTACAAGGCCAAAATTATCCTAATACTAAAGCCCCATAATGATAACACAATAAAAGAAAATTACAGACCAATTTATCTGATGAACACAGATGCAAAAATCCTGAACAAAAATACTAACAAATAAAATACAACAATACATTAAAAAGATTATACATTATAATCAAGTGGGATTCATTCCAGGGGCATAAAGACTGTTCAACATATGCAAATTAATCAATGTGATACATCACATAAACAAAATAAAAGATAAAAACCATTATCAATTACTGCAGAAAAATCACTTGACAAGACACAACATCCATTTATGATTAAAACACTTCATAAAATGGATATAGAAGAAAAGTACCTTAACATAATAAAAGCCATATATAAAAAATTCTTAGCTAATATCATACTAAATGGGGAAAAGCTGAAGATTATTCTTCTAAAATCGGGAACAAGACAGGGATGCCTCCTGTCGCCACTGCTATTCAACACTAAAATAAATAAAATAAAATAAAATAAAATAAATACCTAACAATAAACTTAACAAAGAAAGTGAAGGAATTATACACGGAAAACTACAAGATGCTATTAAAAGAAATTAAAGAAGACACAAAGAAATGGAAAAATATTCCATGTTCACAGATAACAAGAATCAACATAGTGAAAATGGTCATGTTACCCAAAGGAATATATAATTTCAATGCAATTCCCATCAAAACCCTAAAGACATTTTCTCAAGAAATAGATTTAAAAATCCTCAGATTTGTATTAAATCACAAAATACCTTGAATTGTCAAGGCAATCTTGACAAAACCAACTTAAAAACAAACCAAACAAAAGCAAATGAGTTGGAGGCATCTCATTCCCCAATTTTTATTTATACTACTAAGGGACAATGATCAAAAGAGCATGGTATTGACATAAAAAAAGACACACAGATAAATGGAATACAGTTGAAAACCCAGAAATAAACCCACATATATATGAACAGATAATTTTCAATGAAAGAGCCAAAAGCATACAATGGAGGAATGAAAGCCTCTTTAACAAATGGTTCTGGGAACATTTAAAAGCCATGAGCAAAAAAATGAATCTGGCTTGTGATTAAAAATGATCAAAGATCTCCACATAAAACCTGAAACAATAAATTTTGTAGAATAAAACATTGGCACTAAACATATTGATCTTTGGTTTAGGGAGAAATTTATGAATTTGACCTCAAATGCAAGGTAAGTAAAAGCAAAAATAAATAAATGGGACTATATATTAAACTAAAAATCTTCTGATCATCAAAAAATACCAGCAATAAAATAAAGAGGCAACCAACCGAATGATAGAGGATATTTGCAAACAATGCCTCAAATAAGGGGCTAATATCCAAAATGTACAGAAAAACACAAACAACCCCAAAACAACAACAACAACAAATTTAATTTTAAAATGAGCAAAAAAAGATGTTTTACATGATAAAAAAAGAAAAAAATTGGGCAGAAGACCTGAACAGACACTTCTCCAAAGAAGACATATGACCAACAGTTTACATTATATATATATATATATATATATATATATATAAATTCTCAATTTCACTAGTTGTTAGGGAAATGCAAATTAAAACCACAGTGAGATACCACCTCATACCTATTAGAATGGCTGTTATTAATAAGACAAATAACAAGTGTTGGAAAGTCTGTGGAGAAAAAGAACACTTATACACTGCTGGTAGGAATGTATTGATACAGCCACTATGAAAAACAGTATGGATGTCTCTCAGAAAATTAAGACTAAAATACCATATCACCTGGCAACCTCTCTTCTGGGTATCTACCAAAATAATAAAGATATATGTACCCCAATGTTTATTGCAGCATTGTTTGTGGTGGCCAAGACACGCAACCAAAGTGCGTTTTGGTAGATGAATGGATAAAGATATACACAATAAAATATTACTCAGCAATTAGAAAAGATGAAATAGTGTTATTTGTGTCAACATGGATGGATCTTGAGATCATCATGCTAAGCAAAATAAATCAGAGAAAATCAAGAACCATATGACTTAACTTACATGTGGAATACAAAACTGAAAGCAAAAAAGGAATATGACAAACAAACAAATAAAACAAAAACTAATGAACACAGACAATAGTTTAGTGGTTATCAGAGGGTAAGGGGAGAGGGTGTGTTGGAGGAGTGAGGGGCTGTCAGATATATGATGATGGAAAGAAAACTGACTCTTGGTGATGAGCACACAATGCAACACATAGAAGATGTATTATAAAATTGTACACCTGAAACCTACATAATTTTACTAACCAATGTCATTTAATAATGAAAAAAAAGCTTCCATTGATTCTCACCTGCCTAAGGTCTAGTGCAGAAGCTGCTCTTTAAAAAGTGCCTAGACTTTACATAAAAGAGACTATTTGCAAATTTTAAAGCATTGCTCTGAGGAGCCCAGGCCTGCTGGGATACTATCTTGGGATGAAGGTTGGTGGAAACCATCTTCCTGCTCTCCTTCTGCCTTGCTAAACCTGGCTGCACCATCTTTTTTTTTTATTTTTTGCTTTCTGGTGGGTACTATTTCTATGCTCTTCCTTTGCCGTACTATAGCCAATGGGCACCATCTTTTTTTTATGTTTTTTCTTTTTTTATTCTTGTATTTGCATTTTCTCTCTGCCTTGCTCTAGCCAGTGGGCATCATCTTCATACTCCCTCTGCTATACTCTAAAAATTTGAGAGGAAAGATTCTACACATGTCTGATGACTAGTTTTTGTGGCTGCCACCCAGGGTGTGACACCCTTTAGTCATCTGATCTGGAGGACAGAGAGGCTTGCATTCATGAGTCACATGGGACAGTAATACTCAGAGACACAGTTTTTATCAGGTTACCACCCGCAAGGCACTGCACAGACAGCGTACTGAAACATACTCAAAGCCTCTCTATAAAAAAGACCTACTTAATTGTCCACAAGTTTTGCTTGATGGACAGGCTTCTGGTATGGCATGCTTATAGGGGTTTATAAAGATGTTCTCAGGGAACAGAGGCCGATAACTATCATCTCTGTGCTCACTTTCCACCTCAGTCCAACTTTCTGGTATCTTCCAGAAATGAGCTTATATATTTGTCTGGTGTCCAGATATGTGCAGCTGCTGAGAGGAAATGCACCTATAGCACCGGGCTCTGGTGGCTAGCAACACTTACAATTATGGGTCCTACAGGACTGTAACCAAAGGAGAAAAAGTACATAAACAGCTACCACCCCCAGGACATACAAGGCAACAGAATGAGGAACTCAGTCTTTTTTATGAAAGTGGCCTATTTAATAGTTTATATCATAAACTGCAGGCTAAGGAGCAATTTTCTATTTAAACACATATTTACGGGTTCCCTGGTGGTGTAGTGGCTAGGTTGCAGTGCTCTCAATGCCATGACTTGGGTTCAATTCCCAGCCAGGGAACCACCAAAAAAAAAAATAAAAAATAAAACTTAAACACATATGTAAGGGGTTATTAAAATTTCCTGAGATCTCTGAAGGCAGGCATTATCTTGGGGCACTATCACTGCTGCACTACACAGCACCAGCCTTAGGAGGAAGTTTTAGGATTTTCCTATATCTAGAGGCTACAGAGGTGCTCTCAAATAATGTAAGTTGGGGGGTGCCATTTTTGCATTCACCTTCTGTGTTGCTAAAGCTCATTTATCTCTTCCGGAAAGGAGCTTATACATGCATCTGGAGCCTTGGTTTTTGTGACTGCCACAGGGGGGACACCCACAGATTGCCTGGCTCTGATGGCCAGCTAAGCTTACAATTTCAGTCCCATAAGATTGTATATATTTGCATTTGTTAAAAGCCACTGCCTGAGGGTTTGGCTTCTAATCAGCTTGAATCTAGGTGTTGACTGATATCCCCCTTTTGGACATTGACTGGTCATGTCATGCCCTCAATAACTGAATCCTATTAAAGATAAAATAGGCTTCTTGAGAAAGGATGGGGCTTAAGATGGTCATGTAGAAAGATATGTTGCTCTCTAAAATACAAGACAAAGGGGCCATTTTGAGATGAGTAAGAGAAGCACAGACATAATCTTGCAAAAAATCCTACCCCCAGGCATGGCAACACACAATAGGGAGGGTTCTTACCAGACAGCCACTTCTCCTGGAGGAGTAAAAGTTTGGTGTGCCACTTTTGGCACTCTGAACACCAGAAACAATGCTGGGGAAACAAGCCCCTAAAACATCTGGCTTAGATAATAAATGAAGTTAATGTGTAAAGGACACAATGTACTATAAAAAACTGAGCTCTTCTTATAAATGGCTCAGATGTGGTCTCATTCACTTTGAGACCTAGTGGGAAAACCCCCAGAAGTTTTAAAAATGTCCAGACTATATGGGAAAGAGATTTATTTGCTAAACTAGAAAGATCAGTTGAAGGGGTGGGGGACAGTTGAAATGCTTTCTGAAGACAAAGGTACTGGCCGACACCATTATTGAACTTTCTACCTAACTTGCTAAAGCAAGTGGGTGCTAACAGTAATGGCACTATTCAACTGCTTCGCTGAAACCAGGGAATGAGGGGTGACTGTAACACTGTAACTGCACAATAACTTTATTTCTTTAGCAAGAATTTTGCTTTAATCAAAGCTAGCTTTGTTTAGCCAAATAAAACTATGATTAACTTGCATTTTTTCTATCAGATCCTCCTACCTGTACATGTACTATATGTCCACTCCTTTCAATCATTAAGTTCTTAGAACATTAGGTTCTGGTCAGGTTAAAATTCACTTAAGAATAAAGGTTCAGGTCTATCAACCATGACCAAGCAACAATAACCAAATCTCAAACTAAAATAAGGTTTAGTCAGACAAAGATAATACTTTGGCCTTAGTTATGCTTCAGCTCTGGACTGATGAAAAAGAAATTGTCCCACAGACTACATTCCCTGGAAACCAGACAGAACAATGCCATGACTGATATCAGGACTTAATGCTATGATCAATTGCCCCTTCTCTTAACTTTGACTGATTGGTAGAGCCAATACCAGAACTCCCATAGTAATCATGATTTATGATTTTTTTCTTATATAACCTGGCCACTAGAAACCATAGGAGAGCCAGGTTTTTAAGAGGACTAGCTCACCTGTTTCTGGGCTTGGAGCCAATTCTTTAAAGAAACCTTTACTTTCTTTGCTGCAATCTTCTCTTCATGTCCTGTTTGGCTTTGATGTGCACAGGCTAAGAGGCCCTTTGAATCTGCAGTTAACAATTCTTCCATTCCCTGGATGGGGCAGGTGAGCTTGAACAGTTGTGGCATTCTTCTGCTCCCTAGCTGAAGTCTGTTGAGTGCAAGTAGTTGTGAAACCCCACAGCCCCCTTGCTGAAGCTAGTGAGCATGAGCAGTCACAGCGTTTCCCAGCTTCAAGCAGACGCACACACAAAGACAAAGTAATCTCTCGCTGCACTGCTGAAGCCCATGGGCACATGCAGTCAAGACATTTCCCATAGCCTTTTTGAAGCAAGCAAGTGATTCCTGCCCCCTGCACCAGTGGTCCCCAACCTTTTTTAGCACTAGGGACTGGTTTCATGGAAGACAATTTTTCCATAAACCATGGGATGGGGGTGGGGATAGTTTCAGGATGATTCAAGCACATTATATTTATTGTGCACTTTATTTCTATTATAATTACATTGTAATATATAATGAAATAATTATACAACTCACCAAAGTGCAGAATCAGTGGAAGCTCTGAGCTTGTTTTCCTGCAACTAGATGGTTCCATTTGGTGATGATGACAGACAGTGACACCCGATGTGTGTTGCTTATGTCCAGTCTACTTCGTAATCTTGTTTTTATTGCTGTTACTGCAGAGAACCCTACTTCACAAAGATAGGATGTTGGACATGGAAGCACACTTTTTAGTGCTTTTGTGGCAATATCAGGATAATCTTTGACTTAAATTCAGAATGAAAAAGTTGTCTCAAACATACTTTTAAGGCCACAGTCATTTTCATTTGCAAGCAGTTGATCCTCTTCTAGCATAGAAAAAGTTGATTCACTTCACTGATTCACAAATGTGTTGCAGATTAATTCCTTCCCAGTTCAGGGGTCTTTTGTGGTTGGGAAGTAATGATCAAACTCTTTTGAAAGCTCAGATAGGTGATCATACACTAGCTGTAAGAAAGAAGACCCTGGCAGGGTCTCTCTCAAAATCTCTACTAATGCCTGTAACATGTCAAAAAACCCAATGTTTATTCATTGTCCCCATAAATCCAGTTTTGCTTTGAATGCAACACTGTGTATTTGACAACTTGCAAACAGTTGTCATTCTCCCCCAAAGTGACTGAGTTAATTGAGCAGGTTGAATATGTCACACAAGTAAGCAAGTTTTGTGACACATTCTGTGACATTGAAATGTGCTGCCAGTGGTGACTGTTTTTCTAAAAGAACTCTCTGAAGAAGCTCTTTTAACCCCAAAACTCTGGCCAGTGATCTACCTTTAGAAAGCCATCTCACTTCTGTGTATGAGAGAAGATGTGTATGCTCTATGTCCATCTCCTCACAGAGCTGCACAGACAGTTTTGAGTTAAGGGCATACACTTTAATGTGGTTGATACTTTTAATCACATTCTGCATAATGTTGTTGAATTTAGGAGATATTTTTCAGCCAGCATTTCTCTATGGATGACACAGTGGGTATGCTCACATTCAGAAGTGACTTCTTTGACCAGAGTAGTGAAACCAGAAAGCCATCCAGTCATGGCAATCACTTTGTTTGTGAATATACCAATACAAAATGACCGATTCAGTTTTTTTGACATATAATGATTCCAAGATTTAAATAGTTCTGCAGCTGTGATGTTGGTTTGCAACAAAATTGCCCATAGCACATCCTCATGCCAAAAACAAGCATTGTTGTCACCATCAGTAGACTTGTCAACTTGGATTGTGTACCACCGTGACTCATTAGTCCTCTCTAACAATTGTGCCTCAATATCGTCTGCTATTTCATCAATTCATCTAGTGAGGGTGCTAGCTGAAAGAGAAACATTTTCCACCTTTTGAACTGGACCCTTTCCTAAAAGTTCATGACAAATGTCCTCAGCAGTAGGTGGGATCAACTCCTTACCAATAGTAAAGAGCCTTTTAACTTCAGCAATGTGGTTAACCAGTAAGAATGATGCTCTCAATGCAGATGCATTTGATCAAGTGGTGGCCTTCAATAATTGCTTTTTGTGTGTGCTAATTTTTTTTCTTTTGAAAAGTTCCAAAGACTTGTCTTTTAATGCAGGGTGGTTGGTCCCCATGTGACAAAGCAGTTTTGAAGATTTCATAGCTTCATTGGATAGCTGGTTGCCACACATTATACAAAGCAGGCTCAGAGAATGTGAATCACCTGTTGCAATTAACTCATAATTTAAGTAGGACTTAGTATTTTTACTTAAATATAGCTTTCTTTTTGTTGGTAGTCTTAGAGTCTTCTGCTGTCTCACCATTGGGTCTTTTCCAAAAAGTTCTCCAGTGATATTTGTTTTTTAATCATTTTGGCTGGGGTTAGCTTGTGGGCTTACCAAAACTGTGACTGAGACAAGTGAACAGTGTGGAAAAAAGTTGCAGGTGGAAGTGGTAGATAACATAATGGGCAGGCTATGCACAGATTAAGATAAGTGTCAACATTCATTCTGACTTAAAGCCTGCCACCAGATGCAGCTGTACAATTAAAGTACATCAACTCATATGCCACTATAAATCCTGCCACCAAATGCAGCTTAATTCAATGACAGGGTTTTGATATGAGCCTGCAAACAGTTGTCTTATTATGGTGTCTGTGCAGTAAAGCCTCTCTGCTACTGTTAATCTGTATTTGCTGCTGTTCTTCTGCACTAGAATCATCACCTCAGCTCCACCTCACATCATTAGGCATTAGATTCTCATAAGTACCATGCAACCTAGATTCCTCACATTTGCAGTTCACAATAGAGTTTGTGCTTCTATGGGAATCAATGCCCTTGCTGATCTGACAGGAGGTGGAGCTCAAGTGGTAATGCACGTGATGGGGAGCAGCTGTAAATATAGGTTAAGCTTCAGTTGCTGGCCCACTGCTCACTCTCGTGCCAATTCCTAATATGCCACGGACTGATACCCTGGGGGTTGGGAAACCCTGCCCTACACTATGTATCTGCTTTGCTAAGGCCTGTGAGGATCTAAGGGTGACAATGTATTATTTATTTTTCAGGCTCTAACCCCATAAGATTATTTAGGTTCAACAATGTAATTTAGCTTATAATTTATTAAAATATTTGCTTTCCTTTGCTTCCTTCTTTACTGACTTTGTTTGCCCAAGGTTGTATGCATATCAGCCTTAATAACTCTTATTTGTTGAAGACAACATCTGCATAGTACCCACCCTAATCCCTGAAACCACTGGGAAGCACCTCCTTTTCTTTTTAAAATTTCCCAGGAATTGCTGGGACACTTTCCACCTTCATTTCTTTAGCCTCTTTGTAGATGTCTATATAATTTTTGGTCATGCAGAAAACAAGGTTATGGCCTTTGGAAAAGACTCCACCATGTTCTCAGAATGCTGGCATTTTGAGTAAACCTAATTTCCTTTTCACCAACATTGTCTTTTGATTTTTGGCAATAGCAAGCATCACCTGAACCCAGTGACAAGTACACACAACCCACACAGAGAATACCTCTTTATTGCCTCTCCTTGGTGGCCAAGGTGGCTGGCATAACTGCACTCCATGGGAAGGTAACAGTCCAAAAATGTTTTGGAAGGCCTCCACACCCAGGGCAATGCAAAAATAATAGACCAAAATAAAACCCCAGTTTTTCTGTTAAGAAGGCTTATTTACTTAGCTTAGAGCTTCAGCCTAGGGGACAGGCATTAGGATTACCACATACCTAGAAACTAAGTAGACACTTCCACGGAAAAAATACAGAAAGACACCATTCTTATGCTTTCCCTTGGCCTCACTAAAGTTCAATAAGTTATCATAGAATTAAACTTAAACACTTACCTAGACTCCTGATGTTGGCAACTGTTGCCCATGGGACACCTACAGAACTTCTGATCTGCAGGGATAATGACTGTGTTCTCCACAAGATTATATAGATTTGTATACTGCAGAAACAGCTGCCTGTGGGTCTGGATTTCAATAAGGCTGACACCACGTGCTAAATGAGATCCTCCCCCTTGGAACACTGACAGGTCTTTGTATAACTTCAACAATGAGAGCATATCAAGAATAACTCAGGTGGACTAGCCAATCACAAAGATTCAAGAAAAAATCATGAGGTAGGGCAAGAGTAAACAAAAAGAATTATCACCAATAAAAAGCCACTTCTTCATTACAGAGAAAGATATCTCTTGTGCCTAATACATAGAAACACAAGCAGACAAGCACAATGAGAAGAAAGAAGATTATGTTCCAAACAAGATAAAACCCTCAGAAGGAACATATTGATGCATAGATAATTAATCTACCTAATAAAGAATTCAAAGCAATGGTCATAAAGATGGTCACCAAATTCAAGAGAAGAATAAAAAAACACAATGAGAATTCAAAAATGAGATAAAAAATAAAAGAAAGTACACAACTAAACTGAAAAATACACTAGTGGGGTTCGACAGTACAGTGAATGAAATAAAATAATAAATGACAAGCTGGGATACAAAGCAATGAAGCTCACACAGACAGAGAAGCAAAACAAACAAAAAACACAATTTATAAAAGTAAAAGTATATAAAGGAATCTCTAGGACAAATTCAAATGGAATAACGTTCACATTTTAAGGGTCCCAGAAAGAAGGGGAGGGCAAGAAAATTTATTTGAAAAATAATGGCTGGAGAATTTCCAGTCAAGATGGCAGAGAAAGTAAATGTTGTGCTTGCCATCTTTCACAAGCACATCAAAATTACAACTAAATAATTATCAACCATTATTCAGCATCACATAAAGTCTAGCTGAACCAAATACCTACAACTAAGGACATACAGAAAAAAAATCTCTTAGCATGATGATCTCCAGGTTCATCCATTTTGTTGCAAATGGCAATATTTCATCATGCTAAGTGAAATAAGCCAGACAGAAAAAAAAAAAGAACTGCATGATTTCACTCATATGCGGAATATAAAACTGAAAGCAAAGAAAAAAAGAACTGAACAAACAAAT
>PVJL010019427.1:0-13900 GCA_004026885.1 Lyroderma lyra | reverse complement strand
GCTGGCAAATTCCCTCAGCTTCTGTTTGTCTGAGGTGTTTATTCCAACTTCATATCTGAAAGATAATTTTGTTGGATAATTTATTCTTGGCTGGAAGTTTCTCTCTTTTAAATTTTTGAATATTGGGTTCCACTCTCTCCTGGCTTGTAGAGTTTCTGCTGAGAAATCTGATGCCAGCCTGATGGGTTTTCCTCTAAAGGTTAAAGTTCTTTTTTTCCCTGGCTGCCTTGAGAATTGTCTCTTTGTCTTTAGTTTTGGACGTCTTTAGTACCATGTGTCTTGGAGAAGATCTGTTGGGGTCCAGGGGGACCTGTTTTCTTCTTGAACTTGGGGTTCCAGATCTTTCCATAGGTTTGGAAAGTTCTCATCTACGATTTGTTTGTGTATGCTCTCTGTAGATTGCTGTGCCCCATCTTCTATTCCTATTATCCTGATGTTGTTTTGTCTCATGGAGTCGGATAGTTCTAGCAGAGTTCTTTCAATCCTTTTGGTTCTATATTCCCTCTCTTCCTCTTTCTGAGCTGTTTCCATGTTCTGATCTTCAATATCACTTATTCTTTCCTCCATCTGGTTGGTCCTGTTTCCTATGGCAGTTATTTCATTTCTCACTTCTTTTATCGTATTATTTATTTCTCGCATTTCCATCTCAGTCTTTTTTATGCTTTGAATTTCTTTGTTAAATTGTTCTTTTTGTTCACAGAGTTCCTTTTTTATGTTGTTTATATCCTTTTTTATATTATTTATCTCAGCTATGGTGTTCTGCCAATAGGTTTTCATTTCTCTCACAGCCTTTAGAATGGCTGCTTTAAATTCTCCGTCACTTAAATGAGACCCTTCCAGTTGTACCAAGCTGTCTTCTGGGTAAATATCATGTTCTTTCTGAGGAGTTTTAGTTTTTAAGGAATTCATCCTGTCCGCTGGGTTCTTCCTCTTTGACATGAGTGCTTTCTGTTCAGTGCCCAGATTATTGCTTTTGTGGTGTCTTGCTGTAGGGCAGACACTAGGTGGCACTGGGGGTCATGTTTTGGGGGAGAGGGGGCTGTTTGTTTCTTGTTTCTGATCTCCTAGTGCATTTGGAGGCTATGTGCATATTTCCTGGGGAGAGGCCAACAAAAGGCGTCCCAAAGGCGGCTCTGCCTTCTGCCCTTTGCTGGGGAAGCTGTTTCAAGGCTTGTTTCTGCTGACTGGTGTGAATGCTGTCAAATCAGTCTTTCTTCCCAGCCCTGATTCAGCGCCTGGCTGTCTACGGGCTCACACTGCTTTCAGAACCCTGGGGTGCATGAGGAAGTGCATGCTCCATAAGTCCAAAGCTGTGGGCCTGGCCTGAGACAGCAAGGTCGCCTTTGCAGCGTGCTGGGAACAGGAACTGCAGCCCTGTGTAGGTCTCCAGGGGGCCTAGAGCTGGGGTGTCATCTTTGCAGTTCAGAGTCCTCGCTCAGCTCTTCTACCACTCAAAAGTTCCAGAGGCTGGCTCCCAAACTCCGTCCCCAGCTCTCCAGTCTCTCTCCCCTCCCCCAAACTGCACAGCTCTGAATAGTCAGCAGGGATCGTGTCCTGTTGTGGTCTGTCTCTGCTCCCTTCCCTCTCCTCAACTCGCCCCCTTCTCGTCAACCTTCAGGTGTTTACTCGCGATTTGTGGATTTCTCAACAGCCGTTTTGTTACTCAGGGTCGTCTTTCTTGACTCCTGGGTGGTAGTTCAATTGTCTTTTCTGGGAGAGGCTTTAGGGACCTCCTCTCTAGTCGCCATCTTGCCTTCTTCCAGGTTTTTTTTTTTTCTTTTTCTTAGCAATTTAAAGGTGTTCTACTGTCTTCTGAGCTCTGGTTTCTGATGAGAATGTCACAGTCATTTAATTTGTAGTTTCCTGTATTTAATGCATTGTTTTTCTCTCGTTGCTTTCAGGATTATGTTTATGTCTTTACTTTTAGTAGTTTGATTATGATATGGCTGGGCATAAAGTTCCCTGACATTACATTATTTGGTGCCCATGGAGCTTCTTGAATCTGTAAGTTTATGTCTTTCACCAAATTTAAGAAGTTTTCAGCCATTATTTCTGCAAAAAATTTTCTGCACATTTCTCTCCTACTACTGTCACCAGAGGCTCTACCAGGACATCCAAGAGAGGACTCAACCCAGAAGAGTGGTGACAGGATTCTTGTCTCTGCACAAGAATTCAAGAGTGAGACAGATGCAGCCAAGCATAGAAATTTATTTTACATCAAAGTACATATTTGAGAAGTATGGGTGAACTCAGATAGGAGTTGTACTGAGAAAGTCTTAACCCGGGGTGTTTATACCTCCTGACGGTAGAGTTTGGTTAGATACCATTGTAGCAACTTCGATGCAAATGAGATTACAATATTATAATTAGCTAAAGATCAGGTCCTGGTCAGAGAAATCAGCCTAGCTGGAAGAAACCAGTTCTTACCCAGCTGCAGGCACTGGATACATTTACTTTGCTATCACTGAAGCACCTCACTCCTCACCCTGGAGGGAGTTGTCAATTTTCTAGTGTATGAGGTCAGACAATTAATTTTACAAATTCATCCTAGAAAAAGTGCAACATACCTCATTGCTGACTATCACAATGGTCACCTTGCCAACATTATGACACCTTACTGAATTGTTTGTACAATGCTGCTAATGTAAGTACTAGGTGGCAAGTTGGTGAACTTGTCTGATTTTTGGTATAGTGAACGATCTAACAGCGATTCTGAAAAAAGTTCCAAAATTGTTTTCAAGGGTAGACTAGGTGCTAGTGTTGGTGCATAGCTTCCCAAGGGGAGTACTTTAAAGGTGACCATAGTGATATTTAGCAATGAGGTATGTAGCACTTTTTTTAGGATGAGTTAGTTAACTTAATTGTCAGACCTCATACACACACACATATGCTGTCTGAAAAAAATCCACCCATAAATGCCTCTATTTTTCTTATTACATGGCTGGATACTTTCCAGACAGCCCTATTTATGAGAGAACAACAGGATTTTTTTTTTTTTCACCATGTTCTTAGGACTACAGTTTCTTTGGCCTGAGAGGATTCCCCTTACTGAGTGTTCTGGTCACCTAGCTGGCTGCCACTTCCATTCCCAGCAATATTGTCACTGGACTGCCTAGGGGCAGGATAAGAAAGATGGAAAACACAAAGCAGGGTTTTCTACATGGACTGTCAGGGCTCTTTCTCATTCCTCAGACCAGGAATCAAGGCCTTCTTTTGGAGATGTTTTTTGACTGTGCAGACTTTCTGGTTCCACAATATTTCTGAGCTGAAGCCAGAAGATACTAGAGGAAGGAAAATGGGAAATATTACCAGCTTTTGAATTCTGGTTTCCTTCCCAAATCTTCCTGCTCCCATTTATTGTTTTGAGACCTCAGAGAGCTGCCCCATGCCTCTGTCCAGGGCTTCTGGCTGCCTTCAGTAAAAAAACAGAATGGTAGATCCATCCCTATTTGACCAGAACCGAAAACATCAGATTGTTTTGATTTTCTGCATAGCATTCTCACTATCTGATACCTTCACTGTTTCATCTGCATATTGTATCTCCTGCCACTGCCCCTCGCAAGGATGTTGGCTTCAGGAGAGCAGTAACTTGGTTCATATTGAATATTGCCTGGCACACAGTAGGCACTCAATATAGGTTTTTGAATGATTGAATCTACCCTCTCAAGCATAAAGACTTTGGGGACAATTGCTTATCTCTTTTTTACTCCTCCTCCTCAAACTCTCCACCATAAATTGCTTTACACATTTCAGAAAAGATTTGTCACTTGACAAAAAGGTGCAGGCCAGGAGAAAGCTTGAGAAGCTTGATGAAAGAATGGACAAGTGTATTCATTAGGAGTCTTCCCATTGCAAGGGTTAGAAGGACTCATTCCAACTTTAACCATGGAGGAAATTTACTACCTCAGGGAAATGAGAAGTTCAGAATAATGTTGGCTTCAGGTGAGACTTGATCCAATTACACAAACAATGCTACCAGAGACTTAGATCCTCAATTTTTCAGCTCTGCCTGTCACTGTCATTGCAGTTGGCTTTTTTCTTAATCTAACTCAGTGCCATCTCCCATGTACATATAGGTAGAGGTCCTCTCTTTCTGGAAGCAACATTGCTGCAGCTCTCAGTGGCTCTAGACCTTGCCTCTCCCACTGACTGCCTGAGAGGAAGAGTCTTGGTGAGGAAATCCTCTGGGATTCTCTCTCTATTGTCCTATTCCAATCTAATCACTGTGATCAGGAGATGAGATATACTGCTCTCCTTGAGTCTTCAGAGCTCACTCCTGGAAAAAGAGAGGAGAGAGAGGAGAGGAGAGGGGAGGGGAGGAGTGGGGAGGGGAGGAGAGGAGAGGGAGATTGATTTGCAGCTGGATTGCAACCACTATCTACAAATCAAGGGTGCCTTGATCTCAAGTAGAGGAGACAGAATGTATATACCAACAGGCTCAGCCTCGGGTCTGTGGTTAATGCTGTGTTTGTAGTGTCAGACAGAACTGAGTGGCTGCCAGTGTCAGTGGCATCTGAGCAGACACAGAATGCTTCAGGGTCATAGGAGAGCTGCCTAGAAAATGGAAAGACTCAATCGGATAATGTCTACCAGAGATGTCTACCTGGAGAAGAGCTCAGAAAGTTGGGAGACTTTTCTGTTATCCCCCAACGTGGCCTCTTCAAAAGGACAAAGTTCTGCAAACACCTTTGCTGGCAAAGCCAGACACCAATGAGTAGGTTAAAGTTCAGCCTGTCTCTAGAACCTGAGAAACAGACTACATAATAGACACAGACCCAAGTCATCAGACTGAGCTGTATTCCATTCATCCATTCATGACTTGTTACATCGCTGCCCGCAGACCTGCATGGCCCTACTCAATATAGGTCATCATGGAGTCATAGAGCCTGAGGCTCCATTTTCCTACCTGAGATCACGACCCTTCACTCACCCTCACTTATGGCCCCACCCAACCCTCCCTCCTTTTCCAAGTCTATTGATTACTGCACTCAAACATCCAGAGTTCAGGTAGCATGCCTGGGTTTTGAGGGTGCCAGATTATCTAACCCACAAGTTCTAAGTTTTAGCCAGCAAATGCTGCGAGTTCAGTGAGAGGTCCATCCAGAAAATGATTTGAACAAGTAGGTCCCCAATGCCAGATGGTGGAGTGTGGAGAGTGTTGACATCCCAGGCCATGACATTAATGTATTTAAATATAACAGCAGCAATAAAAGACATAATGACAAGTCTTCTGGCAGTCTCCACTCTTCCTCTGTGGGATCACTGTCCACCATGTGAGTTGTGAGTCAGGATAGGAATCACCAAGAGCTGCTCTCACTGTGCTCTTCAAGTCTAACGCTAAGCCCAGAGTATTGTAGGTGCTTATGAATGCACATTGAAGAGAAGGCTGAATGGGGGACAACTATAAAGCCCATGTGCTCAGTGCTTTAAGAAAGAGGGGTTCTGTCTCTGTTTTGAGGAAATAGAAAACAAAGCAGCTAGGTGACAGCCAGCTGTGGTCACTTCCCTGCCCTGAGAAGACTGCCCCCACTTGGATGTTTCACACCAGAGGAAGCTGAGCCAGCTCATGGCAGAAAATCTGCGATGCTGCAAATGAACAAAGCCCTCAGCCAGCTAATGGCTTCCGGCTTCCTCCCCATTACACAAATGGTCTCCCAAGTGCCATTAGGATGGCAGGTCAAACCTGCTCCATGTATCTGTCCTTGTGAGTTGTTCTGCCTACTCACATCTAGACCATAAAACCAATGAAGACAGAGATTATACCTGCTCTTTGGTGTATCTCCTCACCAACCAGCCAAGCACCCAGGAAAGGGAATGGCAGTTTTTCACCTCCAGCAGACCTGACGAACATGACACTAAACCAGTTAAAAGAGGCTGGGAGGTTGGGGGGAGTAGGTTGAGTTGCTTGTGGTTTAGAATCCCCGCTTTGTCCCCCACCATGGTCCTACTGTAAGGACTCACAGACATCCTACTGCTGTCCCTTGCCCTCAGCAGGGCTGGCATGATTATTTTGGCATGTTGCCAAGTCACACTTCTTGCTGTAGCCACAGGACTCATGTCCAGGATGATTTTGACTCCTTGACAACCTCTTTTCTGTTTTGGAAGCTAAAAAGTGGCATTTAAAAAGGTAGAGGGGTTTCATTGTTTAAAAAGAAAGACTCCACTAACTTAGGAAAGAGCTGCCCTTACCCCTATGAACTGTCCCCTTCATTTAGACTAACTGCCTGGGTGCCTCACTTTTTGGCCTAAGCATTATTGAACTGTCTTCTATCATGTTCCCATGTTTTTCTCATGTGTCAGATATTATTAAGCTGCCCATACACATCAATCATAACACATTCAAATGAACACAGAAGGCAGTCTGTGAAAATGCATTCCCAGAAAGCTCTTTCCCTTGACTCATTGAAAGGAATTCACCAGCAAGTTTCTTTCATTCAAAAATGCCCAACTCTGGCTTAAGGCAAAGAATAAGCTAATTTTTTTTTTTTTTAAAGATGAACTTAGGAATTAAAGTTTCAACAGAAAAATGACCTTGACGTGGGGAGTGACGTGGTTTCACATTCCTTCAGACAAAAAGGCAGGGACCTAAGAGGAAGCAACTCAGTAACAGTGGCTTAAAGTCCACATATACTCTTGCCACTTACTGCCAAGGAGGAATTGGAGCTGGAGAGGGCAGTGGGCCCAGGGGAAGGGAAGCACCATCTTGGGAAGTAGGCGTCTGACTCTCGGCTTCCCACATGTCAGTAAGGGCAGAGGGGACAGAGGCAGAAAATCTCGGGAAAACAAGCTCTTAGAGATCGAGTGGCATTTTTTGTTCAAGGCCAGTTCTCCTGGCATATTTGTGGCTGGGAGCCATGTTTACTTCTGAGGTTAGGCCCAAGTTAAGTTTAGGTTATCGCTGTAGGGTAAGTTAAGATGTAGCCCAGAAGTTTCATAATATGATGGCTTTCTAAAAATAAATGCCTCTTTTAAGGCAGCATGCTGTCAAAAAAAGGTACCTCTATTGCTACTCATCATGTTTTTCTTCAAACACCTTACCACGTTTTATTTTCACATAAAATTCTCAAAGGTTTGCACTGATGAGGGTAGCATCCTAGGTTGTAGAAAATGATACATGGTATCTTCACTTGGTATATTAGCTGTGTCATTTATTATACTTACTAGCTCTTACCCTAGTCAATTACTTCACTTGCCTGATCTTTCTCTTTAGCAGTGATATGGAACAAAACTGTACCTGCCTCCTGGAACAGCTGGTAAGATTAAACTAGTTAACTGAGAACATGCACAACTGGCACTGGGTAGATGCTGGTTGTGCCATCGTTATTAACTGTGAAGATGTGGGACAACTTACTGGCAGTCACAAGTTTATATGAAATGCAGCAAACCTGTTCTTATACACAGAGTGTGTTAACATATTCTCCAAAGCCTAAATATTTATTTTCTTTTAGAGAGTACCTGTTACATGGACTTGAAAAGTCAAAACTAGATTCTTCCTTTATATCTAATTAGGATAAATTATATTCAAATATTACACTGAATTAAGTGATAATAACACAACTTTTTTAAGTAGGCTACTCTGATTTCCTCTTCATTTCACAACATAAATTCTATACAATAATCATATATTTATATATTCTTGATACTAGACTCTTATCAGCTATAAGATTTGTAAATATTTTCTCCAATTCCATGAATTGTATTTTCACTTTATTTTTATTAAATTTATTGGGGTGACATTGATTAGTAAAAATTACATAGGTCCCAATTCTACATTACATCTTGTATGTGTTGTATTATGTGTTCCTCACCCAGAGTCAATTTTCTTTCAATCACCATATATTTGTGTTCCTGTGTCTTCTCCCCACCACCCTCCACCTTACCCTTAGGTAGCTACTAAATTATTGGCTGTGTCCATGAGTTTTGTTTCTTCGTTGCTTTTAATTTGCTGTTAACAATCAAACTAAATTTCTCCATTCCTTTCCCTTATTTTACCCACTCTCCCTTTCCTCCTCCCATCTTAAAGTCCCTCTAACATTCTTTGTAGTACTGGTTTGGTGGTGATAAATTCCTACAGCTTTTCTTTACCCGAGAAGCTATTTATCTGTCCTTCAATTCTGAATGCTAGCCTTATTAGATACATTGTTCTTATAGATTCTTAGCTTTCATCATGTGGAATATTTTCTGCCAATCCCTTCTGGCTTGAAAACTTTCTGGTGAGAAATCAGCTGAGAGTTGAATGGGTGTCCCTTAATACGTTACTACTTGCATTTGTCTTGCTGCTTTTAGAATTTTCTCTTTTTAACTTTTGCCATTTTAATTATAATGTGCCTTGGTGTGTTCTTGTTTGGGATTCTCTATGTATCCTGGACTTGTATGTCTACTTCCTTCACCAGGTTAGGAAAATATTCAGTCATTATTTCTTCAAATAATTTCTTGATCCCTCGCTTTTCTTCTGTCCCTTCTGGTACACCTGTTATTCTGATGTTTTTCCATTTGATATAGCCCAGAGGAATCTCGATCCATCCCCATTTTATTTGGAAATTATTTTTCAAGCTATTCTGGCTGGGTGTTTTCTGCAAATCACTGCTTTGCACTTCTATTTTGTCTAGTTTAGTGACTTTTATTCCGTTCTTCATTTCAGTTAATGTAGTCATCTTTCTCTGGTCCTTTATAATGGTTTGTAAGTCTTCTTTAATGCTTGCTATCTCTCTATTGAAATTACCATTCAGTTCCTTAAGCATTTTTATAATCGTTGCTTGGAGCTCTGTTTCTGATGGGTGATCTGTCCCCATCTCTTTGAGTTGCCTTTCTCTGGTTTCTCATTTTTGCAGTCTCTCTGGAGCCTCACTGCTGCAGTTTCTTTGGTGTTCACTGCTGATACTGGGCAGGCAGAGGTCTGTGGGGGAGAGGCATTCTAGCTTTGTTTGCTTCCTGTGGCTCTGGGGGGGGGGGTTGTGCAGGGAGTTTGGGTGTGAATGCATCTTTCTGTTCTTGGTTTGCCCCGCATGCAGATTCTGCCCTGTGCCTTGGGGTCAGCTGTCCTGTTTGCTGGTCTTTCAGACTGTCCTGGTTGTGGGCTGAGAAACGTGTGTGTACCCTTCTCTTTTTCCTTCCTGGCATGCCTCTCTTTCCTTCTCCTTCTTGTCTGAAGCATTTGCGCTGTAGCTCCTCACTGCTCAGTCATGCTTCCTCCTCTGGGAATCAGAGTAAAGTCCAGCCACTGCGTTTTATGGACTGGTCTGCATCTCCTGGGGCCACAGTGAGGTGGTTGCAAAATCTCATGCCCCCGCCTCTGGGCCCCCTTTCCTCTGTCCCGTGGACCAAGTGAGGTCCGGAGAACTCTCCCATCACCTTCTTCCTCCTCCCTTTGTGCAGTAGAGTTCCAAGAGGGTACCCACTCTTCCCTTTATTTCTCCTTTGTTTAACCTTCTGTTGCCTGCAGGTACCTTAATGTGATGAGTGGGTTTCTTAGCTGTGACTGTGGATTGTGTACAGGGTCCTTGGTTGTGGTATAGGTGTTTATTAGTTGTAATCTCCAGAGGAGTTTTCTGGAGGTCCCTCTCACACCACCATTTTGTTGCCCTCCCTATTTTCACTTACTTGAATGATCATAAATTCAGGTTTTGATGAAATCTTGCTTTTATACAAATTTATAGGTACAGTCAACTTAAATTTAATTCGTTTTCAAAAAAATTCTCTTTAAATTTAGATACAACAGTATTCCTTATAAAAGCTTATTTTATTATATTAAAACATATTCAACTTATCAGATAAATATTTGATATAGAACTTGGTCTGTATAAAGAAGAGTAAAGCATAAGTTAAATGTGACAGTTACTTTTGGTTCTGTCACTTTATTTGGTTTATCATGGAGGATCCATGAGATCTGGTGGGAAGCTGAGGGTCATGGGCCACCACTGTCAGTCTGCTTTATTTCACCCAGGAAGTCATAGGTCTGCTCCGAAATGTCAAAAGGTTCATGAACTCCATCTGGTGCCAGCAGAGCTTGGAGGGCACTCTTGTTTTCTTGGTTTTGCTTCATGAAGTCAGTGATGACTTTCCATCGTGCAGCCTCAGTCTCTTCTTCTGCCCACCTGAATGGGGGCAGGAGTGTTGAATGGAGAAGGGGAACCACGCAGTCATGGTAAACCAGGAGAAACACAGCCTTCAAGAATTCTCTGTCTTTCTGGGAAAATATCACCACAAATAGCTGTGAATGGATCTGTATTATTATTTGTTAAGTGTTATATTCAATGAATTGTTAACTAAAAGCCATAAGGGTGGGGTGGAGGTGCCATAGTACCTGGCAGGTCATCAGCTCTCCACCATCCACTCAGGCAGGAAACAGACCCTCTCACTAGAAACAAAGTCACCAAGGAGCAGAAATGAGTAATTAATTCTCCCTGAGGCTCTGGGGGGTGGCTCCTTGAGACCAGGGCTCTTTTAAGGCCCACTGAGGGTGTCTCACACTTTCCATCAAGGAGAATGGGGTCCTGGAGTCTAATTCTTATGAAAAGGGCATGGGTCCAAGTAAATAAAAGTAAAATACAATGTGAAGTCAGCTGTATCCACTTAATTTGATTCCAGCACATCAGAGAATTGCCAAGTTGTTGTAAGAAAAGGGGAACAAGTGTTCTGTGTGAAGTGTTCTGTGAGAAAGGAGACCCCAGGAATAAGGATTTTTTGTCAGACCCTTCCCAGATAACAAGACTACTGCAGTGTCAACACTGTCAGCAACCCTGACACTGACACGCTACAGAGAAAATCACAGAGCACAGTAGTCTGAAGGCAGAGGTATCCACAAACCTTGGAGTCTGCACAGAGGCTGTCCCTCCGAGCGCACCATGATAGGGGCAATTTCTACTGGCCTCATATCTAGCACTTTGTTCACTAACATAGAATAGCTGTACTAGAATAGCATTAAACCTGCCCATTTACCATCACATGTAGATGGTACTGGTCAAAGAAAAGCTCAAATAAAAATGCAATATATTTACTTTCCCCCCTAATATTTAGGGTTTTTAGTTTGTTTGTTCTCCTATGTTCCTTGTAAATAATTAACATTTTTAGATTAGAAAACCATGAACCATGTGTGCAATGCAGCCTACTGCCTCTTTTTATAAATAAAGTTTTATGAAAACACAGTCATGCTCTCCTGTTTACCTATTGTCTATGGTCGCTATTTTATTACTATGTCAAAGCTCAGCTGTGACAGAGACCATAAATATGGTCCACAAAACCAAAATATCTACTATCTGGCCCTTCACAGAAAACATTTGTTGAGTCCTAGATTAGAGTGGTCATGCCACTGCTCACTGGCTAATGCAGGAGCCATCTGGTTTGTAATGACCACGCTTCCATAGCACTGTAAGCAGGAGCATAACTTTTTTCAATGTATGATATAGCTTAGGCCAATTTTCTCTCTCCTTCTCCTTACCTGATAAAAGATTTTGAAAGCTATAGGAATTTTTTAAAAATAAGAGAAACTTGATAGTCAACTGGGAGACTTTGGTTTAGAAATTTCCCCTCAACTAAATGAAACCCAGTGATCTGAAATGTGACTGTTTCTTTTCACATTAGAAATCCAACACTCAGACCTTCTTGGAATGTGTCTGAAACCATAATGACACTGTTTAATGAGTTAAGAGGGATTATGACTATGGCTACTTTAGCTCAAAAAGAGGCATTATTACAATGTGCAAGCACACAGTGATCATTGTAAATATTAAGTTCCACATGGAAAAGCATATTACCTTCTCTGATCTTTTTAATGTGTTTTCTTTCTCAGCCCATGAACTCTAAAAAAGAAAACAGAAATATTATATTACTCTGATGATTTGCAAGTCTTTGCCATACTTCAGCAACTTCACTGTAGTTAAACCTATGGATAGGGTTTAAAACACTGTGCACAATCCACACCCTTAACAACTGACTCTGTATGCATCTACTGCTAACAACTCAGAACCAACCTGACCAGGCAGGAAAAGATGCCATGCTTCTTACAAGTTAAAACTAATTTAAGAAGAGAATCATGGGGAGTTCCCTGGTGGTGTAGTGGCTTAGGGCTTTGGTGCTGGCGCTGTCAGTGCTGCGGCCTGGGTTCGATTCCCAGTCAGGGAGCTACCCACATACCAAAAAAGCAAAAAAAAAAAAAAAAAAAAAAGAATCAGTGAAATACTAACACATACATTCAAACTGCACAAACATAGCACCTGAATAACAAAATACTAGCAAGTTTTTAAGGTAAGACAGTAATGACAATAGAAAACTGCCGAATATCACATTTGTCTGCAATTCTATCTGCTGTGATGATTACATGGTCAGGTGACATAAATACAGTATAGCTTTGCAATAAAGATTTTCAGTGTGTCCGTGAGGCTTCACCAATGGCTCTTTAAAGAAAAACCCAGAGTTCCATTAATCCCACAGACATCTGAGTTGAAGGTCTGTGGTGCCAGCTCCCTACTCTGTAAGTGAGTGGGTGCCCAGGCCCTGACCTGCTCATTGCTGGGTCTCAGGATGTGCTTGTTGGTGTCTGATTTCATGGGTTTTATGAAAGCATCAGGCCTCAGGAAGGAGGCTCTGGATGAGTATGATATATGGCACCTAGACAGATTCTCCAAGAAATAAAGAAGTTTCCCACCAAGAGACTACCACTGTGCCACTCATAAGCTACGTTCTAGAACATTCAGTTACTTCTGGGAAGAACTACCTTAGGGGGCATGGTCCTCTATCTGATGAATGCTCTGCCTGTGGGTCCTGGAGAGTCTGAAGATGACCCTTAGAGAGCAAAGTGCTTCACTAAACAGGCCAGGTGCCATTATTATTACCCAAGTGCCAACAACAAACTAAGCTTAGCTAAGTTAACACAAGAAGGCTCACATGCATCATAATGTAAACTTTCAAAGGAACCTGGCTTAACATAAATATCACTCAGCAACTATAGATTTACCAGCTTATAACATTTTTCTATTCGTCCATTAGTTAAGTGTCAAGTTCCCGCCTCACTTTTCACTGAGTTACCAGTAAGTAGATGGATGTTTCACTTATTGTAACTGAGCAGGGAACAGAGGAAGCATGTGGAAGGGGAGGTCACAACCATGTACCAATATCACTTCTCCCACCTCTGGAGCAAACAGGAGACTCTACCTTCTCCTGAGAACACACTTGATTTAGCTAACAAACCCTTTTTGATTTTTGTTTTTAGGACACAATTAGTGGCCATCTTAAGTTCAAGGATCAAACAACGGACAAGAAAAAAAAATGTGACAATCATCTCTAATAGCTAGCTCTTTATTAAACACACTCCTTTAAAAAAAACAAAACAGGCAAAAGATTGCAATAGTGTATGTAGCAGGCCCTTTATCTGTTTATGTGGTCTGAGTAGGCAGCCTGGGAAAGTAACAGTCAAGCTAAGAAAGGAAGGATGACTTCAAATTATTAGAGCTAAAAAATGGACAAAGATTGGGAAACATCATGCAAACAGGAGAAAAAAAAAAAAAAAAAAACCCAGAGCAGGTGTCAGAACTCACTAATATGCTGTGTTTAACTGATTGCAGAACCAATAGCTTCCCATCATGATGCATGCTACCTACCCTGAGTGCATCCATCATATCAGGCTGCTCTAAGAGCTTGGGGAAGGTGGTCAGCATGGGATTACTGATGAAATCTGAAATACAAAGACCAAAAGGATTTTATACAGACTTTATCCAATGCATTTTACTGCAACAGACATAAAAACATTCATTCAGATGAGAGTTATTGTGCCACATGATTTTTTGATAACACATTCCGACACTTTAACCTCTAGGAGCTCCAAGCTGGCCCTTCAACCTCCATTGATCCCTATACCCATAGAATAAGGCTAGAAAATTTTTTTCTGCTGTGTTTTTTTTTTTTT
>PVJL010019426.1:0-13899 GCA_004026885.1 Lyroderma lyra | reverse complement strand
CACACACACACACACGTGCACACACACACTCACACACGCACACACGCACACACACACTAAGGCACTGTTTCCAGAGCACAAGGACTCACTTTGCTCAGAGGAACCTGCTCTCGAGTCCAAGTCTTACTGACTGTGAAACAGTGTGACAAGGCAGAGGCCACAATCTCAGCTGTGCACACGCCCAGTGTGGCACCAGGCTGGTCAGAGCAAGGTGAGATTGCTCCGGTCCCCGTGCTGGCACCCCCAACCCAAAACTGTGGCCAGAGACAGGTTTGCTAACTTCTCTGCTCTAAATTGGGGCTGATTGTAACAACAGCAACTGGCAACATTCTTAGGAAGATCCCGTCCACGAAGTCATGTACAGCCTGCGTGCCGGGGCTGGCCCCGGTGAGCATGCGCTCTCGTCAGCACTGACCGGGCCCCATCCGTGCAGCGTGCGTGCTCCTGAATTGTGCAGATGACCCAAGGCGGCTTCCAGGAAGAGTTGCTCCCCTGGCAGCCTGCATTCCTCCATCCTGGTCGTCATCACCATCATCCCACGTGAGCGTCTCAGCTGACCTTGCTCACATCAGCCTGTACAGTGAGCGCATCATCTGACCCTGGGGCTCTCTCTTTACCTACCAGGGTCCAGCACATGTAACTCAGGGAAGTGTTAGCTGAGGGACAGATGGAAAAACGGCACCTCAGCCCAGCTTGCCTTTGGCGCTGGCACCCAGCCCGAGCAGATCCCTACCCGAGAGGACCACTCTCTAGCGGGCAGGGGGCAGCCATCCTCTCCCAGTTCTATGCCTCCCCCCATCATCTCGCCTTGTGTGTAGCTCCACGCTTGCCCACTCTGTCCCTTTGGAAGCGACATGCTGCTTTCTCCCCAGCCGGGGGCCCAGCCCCAAGGACTGCCGTACACAGTTTATGTCTCTCTCACCTTCAAGGCTTTGGTTGGAAATTTGGCTTGTCGCGGTTGATCCCAGTCAGTTCCGATGATATTTTACAGCGCCTCCCTAATTTACTGCCGTTTTATGACTATAGTAAAAGGCCACACGTCAGGGAATGCCATCAAACAGGAAGGAGCGTCCCCTCTCCCTGTCAGCTCAAGTTGAGCGTTGTAATTTACAGGGAAACCTTGTGGCTCCGGGTGTTTACTTCCCACAGAACCAGTTGCTTCTCCCATTATGGGAATGAGATAATTAAATACTTCCCTGTTCCTTTGATATTGAATTAAGTTCGCTCAGCCCAACTGCAATGCCAGGTTGAAAGCTGTTATGTTACTTGGGTTTCAATTTAGAGCCATCCATCTCTTCCAGAATGTTCTCTCTCTCTCTGTCTCTCTCTCTCTCCCTCTCTCTCTTGCTCGCTCTCGCTCTCGCTCTCTTCACTTGATCCTGGTTTAGCCATCAGGAAGGGAAATAGGAGTTTATTCGCATTTGGTTGGGAAATTTGCATCTGAATCTGAGGCAGATGTGGCTGCAGGCTTTAAGGCGGCTGAGGCTGCCCAGGGAGCAGCACCCATGATGTCACGACAAGGGAAGTCTGAGGGTGAGTCTGTTCAGAGGCTCAGCCAGGTCACCAGGGACCCAGGCTCTTTCCAACTCTTCGCGCAGCCATCTTTAACGGTGGCTTCATGCTCCTGCTGGGAGCAAGGCGTTTCAGTCGCAGCTGCTGCTTTTCTCCAGGCCCAGATGAGGTCTTTCGCCTCCACCTCGAGGGCAATGGTCACCCCCTCCAGCCATGGTGCTGGGTGATGGCCGGTAGATGGAGCCAGAGTCCGGCCCCCCACTTCCCTCCCCGGAAGCTTCTAGTGTGGGGTAGAGGGCGGGACAGGGGCCACTTGACAACCGTGGAAGGAAGGAAGGAGACCCAAACCCCGCAAAGCGATTTCGAGCCTGTTGGAATGAATACTCCACCTTCAGGCGCCATAGCTCAAGTTTTTAAACCCCGGCATGGTTTTTAATGGCCGAAGGATCTGCAGGCTTTTTCCTTTCTTTTCTTAAAAGCTGCCCATTGGTATTGACTAGTATCCCCGAATTGGCACCCAAACCAAGCACCCACACTCACCGCCCTCAGAGGCCACCAGGGCGGGCGATGCGGACGGAAGCGAGCACGGCTGCTACCTCGCTGTGGGGCAGGACGGCAGCTGAGTCTTTGACTCTATTAGATTATGTAAGAAGTAGTAAAACCCGGGCTTTGCCTGAGTTCTAGGACTTTTAGGGAAAACAAGTCTCCTGAATGTTCGCCGTGATGTGATCATTAAAGATAACATCGAAAGGCAATAGCAAGGATCGAGTTATGATAAATAGAAAGGGTCCTAAATTTTACAATCAGCGTTTGGAACCAAGACCCAGTCCCCACATGTGATTTGCATAATTGCATGCATTTGGGAGGGGTTAGGCCTTCCTCAACTATTTGAGATGGGTTGACTCTTGAATACAGAACAATAAGAAGATGAATTATTGGTCTTCCTTGGAAGCAAACAAACAAAAAAATACAGAATTATCCAGCCCCAAATTCTGCAGGGATGAGGCCGGGCTTGCATCCAGGATATTCCCATGATGCTTTGCTCCCGGGGGAGGGGAGAGAGGGGAATGGCCTCCCCACCGGATGTGACTGGCAGCTGGAGAACGCAGAACCCGTCACCGCCCTTCCTGCCCCTTCTCCCACAGAAATTGCTTTCGCTTCTGGCAAAAATAATAACGATGATGAGGATGATGATCCATTTCACTCTACCTGGGTCCGTGTAGTATCTCCCTGGGAGACTGTGGGCATTTCGAACTCAGGGCCCAGTTCAGCCAGCCCGTACCGGTGCCAGCACTCACAGCGCACGCAGTAGGCGCTCCATAAATGCGGTTGGAAGAAGAGAGGGGACAGAGGGGGCGGGAAGCAAGGTCAGGGGCTGAGTAGAGGAGAAATGACTCAGAGCCGCAGCCCTGGAGCCGGCCTTGGCTGGGGCTGAGGTCAGCGGATCCTGAGCTGGAAGCAAAGACAAGTCAAGAGAGGGTCAGAGCGAGCCAGAGGTTCGGCTTGAGAAGTTGCAGCTGACCGTTCAGGCCGAGCCGAAGGGTCCCTGACAGGAGAAGCTGGGAAGGAGAGCTGAGGAGGTGGGGGGGGTCAGAGGAGCCGCCGCGGGCAGGCGCGGGACGGACGGGCCCGAGAAGCGGCGTGGCCAGACAGAACGAGCTGGGCCCAACCTCCAGGGTCCCGCCTCCTAACGGGAAGGGCAGGGCCAGGCGGGGGGTGGGGAAAGCAGAACCCGGACTGGGGCCTGGGGAACGGAGGGGGCAGGGCGGGGTACAGCCAAGGGGAGGAGCCCCTCACGCAGCGGCCTGAGCGAGGTGACCACCCAGAGGGGGCGGCCGAGGGCTCTGGGAGGACCACGAGGGCAGGCGCAGAATAGCCCCAGAGACCTTCCATGTCCCAGTGACAGACCGCGGCCAGACTGTCTTGTCACTGTCACCTGCCAGCACCAGCAGAATGTTCACCAGACACTGTGGTCTCAGATTGTCCGTCCGCTCCTGAGGCATTTGCCGGGCCAGGTGCCAGCTTGAGAAGGTGGCACAGGAGGCTGTGCCTCGCGCTTTGCTGCCAGCCTCCAATATTAAAATTGCTGGGAGCCCCGGTCAGCTTTGTTGCAGCGTGCTGCTCAATAGAGAGGCTCCCCTCAAAGTTAATAAGAAACTAAGAAATTAATTTCCTGTCAGGTGCCTCCGCCCTGCGGGGACAGCTTCACACTCTTTGTCGTTGTCACTGGGAGTGTATTCAAATAGCAAGGAACGGGGGAGGGGTGGGGGAATGCCAAGTGCCATGCTGGCCCCTTCTGGAAGTTTCCTAGAAGAGGGATGTAAACGTCTGTGCAGTCCAGAGCAGGGCAGGGGACCCGGCGGCACAGCCTAGCCTTGGGACCATCGCTTCTGAGGTCACTCTGATTTTCACTTGGCCGTGGTGTGACAAAATTTCAGGGCCAGCTCAGCTGGGTCACGTTTTGGCTCCCTGCACCTGCAGAGAGATTCTACTGAGGACAAAGCATCTTCTCTGAGGTGTCTACGTGTGGCACTGGCATCACTTCAGACCTTTGCTTTGACAGACACAACTGTCAAATGGGAGTTATTCTTCTCCAAGGGCCCAGGACACCAACCTTCAGCTCATGACCCTAGAGGTGCGGGGGCGGAGAGGGCAGGGACGGGTTGCTTGTAAATTCCTTAATCAGTGACTGAGCAGACTCTGTCCAAAGTCACCTGCTCACAGGCCTTCCCTAAGCTCCGGGGCCAAATGTGTCACCACCCCCACACTCCGTCACCCATCACCCTGTCTTTGTGATGCTCCCTTTCTTTCTTCGGGTCCTTCTAGTGTGTCTTCCCCGAGCTGTTTGAGAGCAAGACACGTCGTCTTGCTCATCGCAGACGCTGAACTTAGACGAGCCCCGGGTGGCTCATGGCTTTTGGTAGACAATTTGGTGTTGAATGAGTGAGTGAGCGAGCGGGTGCACGAACGCCCTAGGACGTGAGAACTGCAGTTACCCCCACTCTGAGAGAAGTGAACTGGTCCTCTCAGAGGCTGAGGATCCTACCCGAGCACCCAGCTGATGGGACAGTCAGCCGGGGCGCCTTCTGTCAAGTTCACTGACCAGAGAGCCTGGTCTGGGGCTCTGCACACTCGCATCCTTTCCCGTGAACAGCGGGGGACAGGGCCGGGGGTGGCGGGGTCGAGCACGCAGGAGCACTGAGAAGAGCGCCTTGTCCCCAAGACCCCGAACCCGCACTCGGAAGAGGCGCTTTCTGGGCTCGCGCCTTCCGGCGCCTTCCGCTTCCCACCGGGGCTCCCGGGGAGCCGCTGGCTCCGTCCCCCCTCCTACAACGGCAGGATGAACCGCGTCCCGGGTAGCGAACTTCTCGGAACGGCTCCATAGCAACAGCGGTTCGCAAATGCCAGCAAGTGTTTTCCTAAAGGGACTCTACCCCGTACACAAAATAGAACATTTTGAGCAAAATTTCAGCACAGCTTCTGAACGGCGCCGATTGCTTCACACTTCACAAACGCTTCTTTGCAAACACGGGCGTCCCAGTTACCCTGGGCCGGTGCCAAGGCCCTCGGCCCAGCGTCTGGCTTCTCAGTTTCCAGGCAGCTGTGGGGAGACCTGAAAACAAACAAGGAGGGGGCGCAGCGGGCCTGGCCCTGCTCCGGGGACGGGCGGCGGCAACCCGGAGCTCCGCTCTGAGATTGCTGGGACCCCGTGTGAGCCGAGAGGGAGCGGGGACCGTCCACCGTGGCTTAGTGGGACACCCCAAGGGCCAAGGTGGGAGTGGAGATCTGTGCGTGAGAGGTTGAACCAGCCATCCTGGTGCGCCCCTGCTCCCGCGGGTGAAAGCAGAGGGCCAACCAGGGGACCAGGGAGCCCCCCCCAGGTCAGGTGCACAAATACCCTTGCAGCTTCCTCGCCCCTGGGGAGGGCAGGAGGGGCGAAGGCAGAGGGGGAAGGAGCTGATGCACGTGCCCCCGCCAAAGGCAAGCCCCCCCCTCAGTGTGGGGGTCTCTCCTCGTCCCCTGTGGCGGGTCCCCCATTCACCCGTGCCCCAGGCGTCCATGTGGTCGGACGACATTGCTGGCTGCCTCCGGGGGCACATGGGCTCTCAGGAAGCCGGGGGTCTGGGGGAACGTGGACCTGAGCCCGAGGTCAGGGCAGAGAGGCAGCGTGGGCGGAGGTGCCCGGGGGCGGGGGCTGCTCCCGGAGCTCCCGGAGGGCGCGGTTTCCGTGGACACCGTGGCGTGGTCGCTGGGTCTGGATGAGCAGGCGGAGCGGGGAGTGGCCGGGGGGAGTTCAGGCCTGGGGGCCGGAGTGGGCGGGGCAGGCTAAGGGGTCCCGAGGACTGAGCCGGCGTGGGCGGGGCCCCCGGGGGCGGGGGCGGGGGCGGGCCGTGGGACACGAGGAGCCGTGGCAGGTCAGCAGCGGGGGCGCCGCGGGGGTGCCGTGGGGGCGCCGTGGGAAAATGGCTCTGAGAGTCAGACGGGAGGGGCTGGCGGTCAGGTGGGGGCACGAGCCCAAAGGTTGGCAGCAGGTTGCAGGGGTCAGGCCGTGAGGACCAGACCAGGGCAGTGGCCTCGGGGACAGAGGGAAAAGCCTCGCCCCGCCCTACGTCTCCTCCGCCCTCCTTCCGCTCTGCCACCACCCTCCCCGGCTCCCAGCCCTGAGGCTCGGCCCTGGCCCGGCTGGCAGATGTGGGTCTCGGTCTCTAAGCGTGAGGCGTGCAGGTGCCCAGGAAACTGAGGGCGGCCCGATCTCTCCATCACACCCTCTGCAGAGGGATGGGGTCCCCTGCCCCCCCCCACCGGCCCCGCTGGTGCCTTTGGCATCTGCCAGGACAGAGGGACATTAGAAGGTGGTGTCGGGGTTGCTGAGCGCCGCCCTTTGCCGAGGGCCCGAGTTGGGCAGCCCGGCACCTGGCTGCAGCCGGACGCTTCAGGAACCCAGGCAGACAGGAGTCTCGGTCGGCGCTGACATTCAGGATGTCCGTCCTGCTGGTTTGGGGACGAGTCAGCATTGCCTGCAAGGACACAGGCTCTGGGGCGGGGAGGCCCGCCGCTCAGCAGAGGAGGTGGCCCCCAATTTGTCATTAGTCCAGCAGGTTCCGTTATTACCCGAGGCGGCTTACGGGTTATCAGCGAGCTCCAGGAGCCCCTGGAGGGAGGAGGGCGATAAGGAGGGATTTAGAAAGAACACGACCGGACGACAGCCCGGCTTCCTCATCCAAACCTCGCCCTGCCGTGGCTCTGTGAACCCCCTCTTTGTAGACATAAACTGTGGAGTGCCGCAGTCACTCCCGTGATGACACTGTCGTATCCCGCCGAGGTATTAAAGAGGAACTGGGGGACACATTAAAGAAACACGCAGCCCACTTTCATCATGGCTCCCCCTAAAACAGTTGTGGAATGTCACCTTTGGATGCCACAGCGTAAAGATCCTGTCGTCACCCCACGGCCCAGGCACGAGCCCGCTCTGCTGCCTCCGGTCGGCCCACGTACCAGTCCAGGAAGGGCGCTGGGGGGAGCTCCCAGATGCTCCCCCAGAGCAGAGAGAGGATGACCCAGGTCCCAGCCTCCCCGACTGCCACGCATGGAGCACCTCCCCCATCACGACCGCCAGGGCAGGACGCAGGCACTCTGAGCGCTAAGCACAGGGCAGGGACCCTCTCTGGTCCGCCGAGGATCTGGGGGGCCTGGTCACTGTCGAGGCTGCCAAGGGCTGCGAATGCCACGCCGGGCGAGCCGGAGCCAACGTACGAGCAGCACTGCCGGCGGGGGTCTGAACCCAGGACGGGGGCAAAGCCGGGAAGGCCCCGGAGGGTGTGTGCGGCTCCCTGCCCTCGCTCCCCTGGGGACACGAAACAAGGCGCAGCCTCTCTTGGCTCAGTTCTCCCACCTGGGAACGGAAGGGGTGGATAAGTAGGCCTGGATGACCCTAAGTTTCTTCCCACCCGTCATCCTCAGTTCCAGGAGGAATACGCAGAGGAGTTGGGGGGCCCGTGGTGTGCAGGAGCCTTCCACGGGGGGCTGCCCAGAAACAGTCCAGCCGTGAACGCCCCCGTTTTTCGTATGACATGGCTGGGTACTCTCCGGACAGCCCTCGTAGAAAGCGTGCAGGGGAGCAGTGATACAGGGGAGGTTTGAGAGACCTGGGGCTCCTCAAGGACCTGCGAGACATCTGACATCTGGGCCGTCCGGCTGATGCCCAGAAGTGACTCCAGTGGCCCAGGAGAAACCCCCACGTGCAGATGCCGTGGCATGGTGGGGAGGCTCCATGGACACTTAAATGACAGGGTACTTTAATAAGGTAATTGTGTGTTCTTCCAGCCCTGGGAAGGTAGCCAAGGTTGTCTCCGAGAGCCTGCTCCTGTGACGGGCCAAGGACAGCTGTGAGGCTCACCAGAACCCCTACTCCGATGGCCCGGGTGCCCGTTGCAGATAACCTCCTCCATGTCTAAAAAGCATTCTTAACTCTGCCTAGGTGGGCCCCTGTCTGAAAGAGTGTCACCTTCCACATACACAGTGTCTGAATTCATTTGGTTTTGCTCCACCTGCAGGTTCTATCACGTCTAAGGGAAACTGGCTTGAGAGGTCAGTCGTGATAGCAGTAACTGGCTGTTTTGAAGATTTAGTATGTGTCGGGCACTGTGCCAAAGCTTTATGTCACTTAGTCTTCACCACAGCCTCCTAGGGTGGGGACTCTTATCCTGTCCATTTCAGAGGTGAGAAAACTGAGCTGCCAAGATAGGCTTGCCCAAGGCCCACGACGAGGACATAGCGGACCCCAGGCTCAAACCCAGGCAGTTGTCTCCAGAGCACAATGCTGGACCACCCTCCTCACAGTCACCACTAGCACCAGACACCTGGGTTCAAGGCTGTGGTGGAGTACATAGTTCATTTTGCTTTATGTTCCTTCTGTGTAAAGAAACGATAACCAGTCCTACCCCACGGGGCCATGGGAGGGGGTTAAACGACCCGAGGCCTGTGAAGCACTCAGCACCCAGCACTGCGACACAGTCGTCGCTCTCGGTAATCTTAGTGATTGTCATAGTAACCAGCGGGCAGTCTGAATTGTATGGTGGAGAAGGCACTGGTTTAGCCAAAGGAACACATGGGACCTGTTTCTGAGTTAGGGCTCTTGGCTGATGCAACAGAAAATCCAGCTTGCACTGGCCTCGGGGTGAGAGGAAGTTTAGTGTTTCACGATACTGAAGTCTTGAGGTGGGCTGGCTTCAGGCACGGCTGGATCCAGGATCAGTCAACAGCGTGGCGGCTTCAGGTCTCCTTCCCTGGGCTTCCTTCCCACAATCCACGTGCTGGCAAGAGGTGGCTTCCAGGAGCACTAGGCTTCATCGTCCCAGGTTCAAGTCCTGCAGGAAGTCATCCCCGCCTCCCAGGGGCTCTGGCCAAGTCCAGGGATTGGTTCTGACTGCCTCTGGTGCGGACCTGAGGGGCAATCACCGTGGCTCCAACTGGCCAGCCTGGGTCACATGCTCTACCTCTGGACTGAGTCAGGGAAAGGTTTGCTCCCTCTTGTCACAAGGACACCACATGCACTGGAGTCATGTCCAGCTCTGCCTCCTATTAGCCGTGTGGCCGTGAGCAGATCGTGTGGCACCTGTCAGAAAGAAGTCACGTGGCCAGGGGGAATAGTGTCACATGCACTGTGAGGAGCAGATGGACAGGGGGGGCTCCAGAGCACATCAATCACTCTGGAAAGGCCTGAATGACTGTTTGGTGCCACTGTCATCTGATGGGGTTGACCCGCTGCCTGACGGGGCCGGTTCTGAGGGCACAGTGGCCCCAGGAGGAAGACTGAGGCGTGTGTCCTTGGAGCGGGGGCGGGGAGGGGAGCGCAGCGGGCCTGGCGCCCAGCCTTCCAGGACCACACAGGAGGCTGCTGGGAGAGGAGACGTGTGGCCCACGCGAGCACCGGCCGCGTGGCCCGTGGATTTCACTCCTGGGGGCGGGCCGTGGACGCGCACTTGCTCAGAGGCTCCGGCAAGTTCTCACAAGTGGTCTCCTTGGCTCCTTTGTTAGCCGACGCATCTTTAACTGCTCAGGGACACTGGTGGCCCTCCGCCACTGCCGCGTGCCCGGCGTGTCCAGGGGTGGCCAGCACGGGGCTAGGCCGGGTTTCCCACGGTCATCACCCAGGGGCTGACGAGGGCAGGCCCGGCCCGCCCCTCCGCGGCGTGGCACCAGGTGGAAATGGTTTAACTCTGTTGGCCTGACTGATACCGGCGCAGCGGCACTCAGCAATGACCCGGGTTTCTGCCTTCAGACCACTTTACCCACATTAACTAATTGGTCCCCCGCCTCCCTCCCAGGCGGGGAAGGCTGCCGCCCAGCTGCCCGCCCACCGCCCTCCTGTGCGCACGCGCTGGCTAAACCAGGGCAGGGCAGCTGGCAGCTGGCCGCAGGGCTCCCCGGGGGCGGCCTGTGCCCCCACCCCCGTCTGGAGCAGAAGGGAGGCCCCATGCGGGCCCTCCCAGGCGTCTCCCCGAGTTCCCCGCCACGCTCAGCGCCAGCAGGGAACTGGGAGATTGTCTGTGTCCCCTGCCACACTGGCCCCCGTGTGCGATGTGGGGCCTGACTTTGCCTATGACTGGGGGCGCCAGGGCCCCCTTTTAGTTCCCTCTATCTCTCTATCTCCCTTCTCTCTCTTTTAGCTTCTTAACTGCCCCCAACTTTGGGGACCTGGGTCTGCCCACCCCCGTTGCTGCCCCCAGCCCCACCCTGCCTGACCACAGAGGGTGTCCCCTGCCGTGGAATCGGGCCTCCGCCGCCGTGGGCCTGACCTGAGGAGCCCACAGACCAGCGCGGAGGTCAGGATTCCAGCCCCATCCCGATTCCCACCAGCTCCCCGCGCCCCACATGCCCCGGCCGGGCTCCCCGGGCCCCAGTTCTTGCTCCAGCACAGATGCTAACTGGGCCACGGCTGCCCGGGGCCCCCACACAGCCCCCCACGCACCACCCAGCCCGTTCTGCCAGAGCCCCGGGTTCCTGGCGGAGAGCAGGTTTGGGGGCCACGCGTCTCGGGGCTCAGAGCCAGGTGGCGTCTCGGAGCCCTGGGCCGTGATGTCTGCACCCCCAGAACATGGAACAATCACACCTGCACGCTGGGTCTCGAGGGACTAAACTAGGAAATGCAGGTAGGACTTGAAGGCGGGGCTCGACACAGCTGGCACCCAGAGTAATCCGCAAACAGAGGCGCCCCGGCCCCTCGGAGGTGTGTGCTGGGGTCACAGGCACCGTCCTGCTCTCCGAGGAGGGCCCAGCCCAGCCCAGAGGTGGCGGTGAAACGTGGCAGTGTGCGCATGGGAGCCCACGAGGCTCCCTTCCCCTCTGTGGCAGGCGGCAGGTGCCAGGCGCCCCGAGCAGCCGGGACCCCCAACTCTGGCCCTTCTCTGGGGCTCAGTGCCCGGGCTTCCATTTCCCTGCCCGCTGGCAGCCCCTCAGCAGGAGCGGCCGAGGGGACAGCCGTGAGCCTGCCGGGCTCCCCGACGCGCCTCCCTGCTGACGGGGACCCCGACCCGCCTCACGCCCTCACCCAGAGCGGAGGAGAGGTGCCCGGCAGCCCGGGCTGGGGGCGCGGTCCCCTGCCCTGCAGTGCGTGACACCCACAGCCCTCAGCCACCTGCACCATCCCTGACTCATGCCCCAACGCGCCGGCCCTCCTTCCTGGTCCGGGAAGCACCCAGGCGCCGCGGAGGCTCTGCCGACCGACCGGGCCGCGCGGTGGCGCGAGCAGGATGGGCCGGGGACGCGCACGGCGCCGGCGGGCACGCTGCGCCCCTCCCCCGGCGGGCGGTGCGCGGGCCGGGCCCGGCGGCAAGTGGGGAGGTGTGTGGCACCATTACATGCCATGATGACTTCCTGGGTAATGTATACATTTTCACTATCACACAGCCTCTCGCCTCCATTTTTCATGAGAACCGGCGCGAGATTAATGGCCGGGCCTCCGCAGAAACGGAACACCATGCCAGTCTGATTTATTGACCACTTAGCGTTGATGAAGCTGCAAACAAGAGTCAAACAGATGTTGCAGCTGCATTTTTCTTTATCAAAACCAACAGCTTTTTGCATTTTTAACCACTTCTTGCACCGCTGTCCCACTTACTCCCCAGTGGAGGTGGCGGGGCTCAGGCCAGGGCTGGGGGACCCCCAGCTGCCCAGTGCCCACGCCCGGCAGTGGCCAAGAGAAGGGCGTGAGACCCCCCCAGATGCTTGTTCGGGGCGACGTGGGTCCCAGCGCGGGCCTCCGGTGACGGGCGTGCTGCCGCCCCCTCCGCCAGCCCCAGGCCCGTTGTATAAACCCTGGGGGGGTGCGGCGTGAGGAGGTGCAGGGCTCAGACTCCCCTGCAAACCGGATGCCGCCACCTTGGACGGATGACACATTACTGGACATCCATTCAAATGGGCAAGGTCGGTGACCTTGCATGTGAGCGCCGGCTCTGGGTCAGGCCCATCCTGAGCTGTGTACCTGCCTCACCTCCCTCCCAGCAAGGTCAAGGCCAGTCATATGCCTCCCCCCACCCTAAAGAGCAGAATTCAGGTGGAGCCCGATGGAGGTGGGGACACCCAGCCGTGCACTCTACCTGTCACCTCGCAGAAGCTGGGGGTCTCCGGGGGAAAGCTGGGCACCCACCCCACCCTGCCCCCCATGGCTGCCACCGGCCTGGGCTTCCCACGTGCCCCCCTGTGCCACTTGGTCTGCGTCTGTCTCCCCTTCCTCCGCCTCTGCCTCCCACCCCCAGCCCCGGCCAGGGGTCCAGTCCTCCCGGGCCGCGTTCTGCACAGGGTGGGCTGAGCCCGGTTCTCCCTGGTGGGGACGCTGCTGGGAAAGCCTGCAGGAGCCACCTGAGAGCCCGCGCCGCCCAGCTCCACCGCTGCTTTCCCGGGTGGCGGGCCGGCTCGCCCCAGCGGAGAGGCCGAACTCTGTGGTTTGTGGCAGGATTTCTCCAGATCCCAGGGCATCTGTGGTACCCCCGGCCACCGGCTCTGCTGCCCTCCCCAGACACTGAGCACTCGCACAATAGCTGCCACCCTCACGGAGCAGTGGAGTGGGTGACACTTCTCTTGTTCAAACAGTCCCCCTTCCTCAAGTCCCCACCACCGGTCATTAGGATTAAACCGGCCTGGCAGTCACTCTAAGCTCCCACACTGCCACTGCCCCTCCCTTCACACACTCAGCGCTGACCCTCAAGTCTCCCCACGGGGGCCCCAGCATCCTGGGGTACCCAGGTCAGAAGGACGAGCCGGCACTTGAATGGGAGACAGAGTCCCCCGCCCCGGGGCCTTTCCCTCGGACCCCATCTTTCCAGCAGGAAGCCCCAGCCGGTGAGGGAAGGGCTGGGGCCACAGCGATTGAGTGGACCGTGCACCCAGTCATGGCAGGGGCTCCCTCAGAAACTCGGGGGGCAACTCAGAGCAGCTCAGATGCTGGGTGAGCCTTGGCCCAGGCCAGGGATGGGCCGGGGGAGAGGGACAGTTCCCGGGCATCTGAAGGCCCACTGCCCAGAGCCCCAGGACAATGGGGAGGACCCCTCTCTTCCAGGAACTGCTGAGGGGTTCCCTTTGGCTTTGAACTCTGTCGGTGGTTCCCACACTGTGCTCCAGAGGTGCTCAAGGTCATGGTCACATAAGCTTGGAAAGCCCGCCGCACAGAGATCCTCCCCGGCAGGTGACGTCACGGCTATGACATCCTGCAGTGAAGGAGCCCGTGTAACTCTGGCCGAGAGACCCCTCTGCAGCACATGCCTACGCTCTCCTGAGCCTGTGGGCGTAAGGGTCCCTGGCCTAGTCTCCTGACTCCCGTCTGTCCCCGAGGGTCGGGCGAAAGGCACGTAACTCGGGCTCCCGGGAGGTGGCCCCCAGCACCTTCAGCCAGCCAGTCCCCTGCCCGTCGGTCCTGGCCACTGCAACGAGCTGATCAGCAAACCCAGATGTCCCACCTCCAGATGAGACGGGTGCAGGGACCAGGTGAGCCCGTGGAGGACGCAGGGCTCCTGGCCCCCACGGGCCACTTCTCCCCTCTTCCCGAGTCTGCCTGTGCCTCAGGCAGGTGCTTTCGGGATGGGGGCGGGGGCGGTCCTGAGAGCTGAGTCACCAGGGCACACAGCCGCCTCCCCTCACCTCCCTGGCTGGCCGGCCTGCGCCCCGGGCCGCTCAGCAGTCTCCCCACCCTGAGCATTTGGCAGGCGGGGGGCAGAGCACCTGCTGCGTGCCAGCCCTACTCTGGGGAGCCCGCTGTGCACAAGACGATGCCGTCCATCGGAGCTCACGCTCTGGGTGGGCAAAGGCGCCAAACCCAGCAGGAACTGCCCAGAAATGAGGGCTGGCCACAAATGCTATTAAGGAAGCAAAGGGGCTGCCCGTGGCAGGGCC
>PVJL010019425.1:0-13900 GCA_004026885.1 Lyroderma lyra | reverse complement strand
GGTGTGAGGTGGTATCTCATTGTGGTTTTGATTTGCATTTCCCTGATAGCTAATGAGGATGAGCATTTTTTCATATGTCTGCTGGCCATTTGTATTTCCTCATGGGAGAAGTGTCTGTTTAGTTCTTCTGCCCACTTTTCAATTGGGTTGTTTGTTTTTTTGTTGTTAAGTCTTATTAGTTCTTTATATATTTTAGATAAAACCTGAGCTGTGAACTCTCTCCATATACAAAAATTAACTCAAAATGGATTAAAGACCTTCATATAAGACCTGCAACAATAAACTGTATAGAAGAAGACATTGGTACTGAACTTATAGACCTAGGACTCAAGGAAGACTTCATGAACCTGTCCTCAAAGGCAAGGGAAGTAAAAGCAAAAATAAATGAATGGGACTATATCAAACTAAAAAGCTTCTGCACAGCAAAAGAAACCATCAACAAGGCAAAGAGGCAGCCAACTGAATGGGATAAAATATTTGCTAATAACGCTTCAGTGTCATTTTAAATTAAGCTACACGGTGGACTAGATGAGGCTGTGGGACTGGCGAGCAGAGGCCAAACCCTCAGATGAGGTGTCTGAGCTGAGGGAGAACATGTTTAAATGGAAAACCACACTGTGGGGTAAGGTCTAATAATGAAGGCCCAATATGTGCTGCCTGGACATTTGGTGAATCCAGCAGGGCCTCCAGTCCCCTGACTGCAAGTTCCCCTCCATACTGCTCAATGCTGATAAAGCCCCTAGCAAACAACTGTCTTCATGAAGGGGACAAGGCATAGATCTGGCTTATTCCTAACTAGCAGGTTTCTGTTCCCTACCAGCCTGCAGGATTTTGCAATCTGATTACATGTTGCCATCAGAACTCGGGGTCACCTCACCCTCTTGCTAGCATAAACCCAGCCTCCCACCAACCTGTTTATTCTCTTTTCCCAAGTGGAAGCCCCGGGTGGCACTGTGGGGCATGTAGTGTCCTCCTTCCCCTCCTGTGAGTATTCATGATTAATAAATGGCTATCTCATCTCTACAGCATTCAGTCTTGTGTGTTTAGACACCATCTAGCCATAGCATGGAAAGCCCTTCCTCATCTCACGGGGTAAATAGGAGGCCAAAACATGGTCTAACGAACTACTTAGGGATGGTAGATAATCCAGAAAGAAATCTCCACCTGGGGCACCATATTAGTTAGCTCAGGCTGCCATCACAAAATACCACAGACTGGCTGGCTTAACCAACTAAAATTCATTTTCTCACTGTTCTGGGGACTGGAAGTCAAAAGTCAAGGACCTAGCAGGGTTAGTTTCCTCTGAGGCCTCTGTCCTTTGTTTCTAGACAGCTATCCTCTTCACCTGACTGTTTCACTGTTTGAGTTCATTCCTGGTACCTAGTTGTGTGTTGTAATATCTTCTTATAAGGACACCACTCAGGTTGGATTATGGGCCACCTTAATGGCCTTATTTTAATTTAATCATCTCTTTAAAGACCATATGTGCAAAGGGAAATGAAGATAAGATACATGGTAAAAAGAAAGACTACTGTATATATGAAAACTTCCTTTACATAAACTTAATGGTAACCACTAAAAAAACAAAAAATAATCCAGAGCTGAGACACATAACATTAAAAATGAGGAAACAGAGGAAAAAAATCAGTGAATTTCACCAAATGAAAATAACAGACAGAACAGAGGGCATACCAAGGTACCAAAAAACAAAAGATAAAAATGGCTACAGGAAATCCTCATGTATCAATAAGCACCCTAAATGTAAATGGGCTGAACTCACCAACAAAAAGGCACTGAGTACCACACAGTATCAAAAAACAAAATCCAACCATATGCTCCCTCCAAGAGACACTCCTCAGCTACAAGGACAAACACAGACTCAAAGTGAAAGGGTGAAAAAAGATACTCCAAGCAAATGGCATCCACAGAAAAACAGGTGTAGCCATACTTATATCTGACAAAACAGACATCAGGATAAGAAAGATAACAAGAGACAAAGAGGCATATTTCATAATAATAAAGAGGAAAATACATCAAGAGACATCACACACACACACACACACACACACACACACACATATGCTCCCAACCAGGGAGAAACAAAATATATAGAGCAACAAAATATATAATAGTAACACAATTAAAGGGAGAAACTGACAAAAGCTTAAGTATAGTAGGAAATCTAAATATGCCATTATGGCTATGGATAGATCATCCATACAGAAAATCAATAAGGAAATATCAGCCTTAAATAACGCCTTACACCAAATAGACATAATCGACATTTACGGAGCCTTTCATCCCAGAACACCACAATACACAATCTTATTTAGCGCACACGGAAATTTTCATGGTTATGTTGGGAAACAAAACTAGCATCAACCAATTTAAGATTAAAATCATACCGAGCATATTCTGTGACCACAGTGCTTTGAAATTGGAGATCAACTATAAGAACAAAATAGGACAAATCACAAATATGTGGAGATTACGCAAAATGCTACTAAAGAATGAGTAGGTCAAAGAAGAAATAAAAAGATTAATCAAAAGATACATAGAAACAAATAAGAATGAAAATACAACATGTAACATTTGGGGGAAGCAGCCAAAGTGGCAATAAGAGGGAGTATATGTCATTACAGTCCTAGCTCAAGAAACAAGAAAAATCCCAAATAAACAATTGAACATCACATCTTAAAGAACTAGAAAAAGAAGAACAAAAGATCCCAAAGTCAGCAGAAGGAAGGAAATGATAAAATTAGAGCAGAATTAAATGCCATAGAGAACAAAAAGGCAATAGAAAATATTAATGCAACAAAAAACTGGTTCTTTGAAAAGATCAATAAAGTGGACAAACCCTGGGTAGACTAACTAAGGAAGAGAGAATAAATAAACACACAAATAAACAAAATCAGAAATGAAAGAGGAGACGTTACAACAGATACCACAAAAATACTAAGGATCATACAAAAATACTATGAAAGACTATATGTCACCCAATTTAATAACCTAAAGGAAATGGACAAGTTCTTAGAAACATATAACCTTCCTAGACTGAACCAGGAAGAACTGGAAAATCTAAATAGACCGATCAATAGCATAGAAATTGAAACAATCATCCAAAACCTCCCCAAAACAGAAGTCCAGGACCAGATGGCTTCACTACTGAATTCTACCAACCATTCAAAGATGTTTTAATACATATCCTTCACAAAGTCTTCCAAAAAATTGAAGAAGGAGCAATACATCCTAACTCATTTTAGATGATCATTACCATAATACCAACACTTGGTAATGATAACACACACACACACACACACACACACACACACACACACTACAGACCTACATCTCTGATAAATACAGATGCAAAAATCCTAAACACAATACTAGCAAATCACATACACCAATGCATTAAAAAGATTATACATTACAACCAAGTGGGGTTCATTCCAGGATAGCAATGATAGTTCAACATATGCAAGTCAACCAATGTGATATACCACATAAAAAATAAAACATAATAACCATATGATCATACCAACAGATGTAGTAAAAGCATTTGACTGGATACAATATCCATTTATGTTTAAAACAATAAAAATGGGTATAGAAGAAAAGTACCTCAACATAACAAAGGTCATATATGACAAACCCTCGACTAATATCATACTGAATGGGGAAAAACTGAAAGCTTTTTCTCTAAGAGCAGGAACAAGACTAAGATACCTCCCGTCACCCCTGCTATTCAGTACAGTACTGGAAGTCCTAGCCAGAACAATCAGGCAAGAGAAAGGAATAAAAGTCATTCAAATTGGAAATTAAGAAGTCAAATGGCCACTTTTTGCTGATTATATGATATGTTATACAGAAAACCATAAAGACTTCACCAAAAAAAAATTAGAAACAGTAAACAAATGTAGTAAAGTTGCAGGATATAAATTTTATATGTGCAAAAGTTCGTTGTGCTCCTATGTACTAAAAATAAAAGTTCAGAAATAGAAATGAAAAAAAACTATTTCTTTTGTAATCACAACGAACAGAATAAAATACCAAGGAATAAACTTAACAAAGCATGTGAAGGACTTATACACTGAAAACTGTAAGACACTATTGAAATAAATTGAAGAAGACACAAGGTAATGGAAAGATGTTCCGTGTTTGTGGATAGGAAGAATTAACATAGTTAAAATGGCCATATTACCCAAAGCAATATACAGCTTTAATGCAATCCCCATAAATAACCCAGTGGCATTTTTTTTCAAGAAATAGAACAAAAATCATCAGATTTGTAAGGAATCACAGAAGACCCCAAATAGCCAAAGCAATTCTGAGGATAAAGAACAAGGCCGGAGGTATCACATTCCCTGACTTCAAACTATACTACAAACTGACAATAATCAAAAGAGCATGGTATTGGCAGAAAAACAGTCACACAGACCAATGGAACAGAATTGAGAACCCAGAAATAAACCCACGTATACATGAGCAGATAATTTTTGACGAACAAAAATTGGACAAACCAAAAACACGCAATGGAGAAAGAAAACCCTCTTCAATAAGTGGTACTGGAAAACTGGGACACCATGTGCAAAATAAAGAAACTAGACTGCTATCTGTCACCACACACCAAATTTAACTCAAAACAAATCAAAAAGCCAAACAGAAGGCCTGAAACAATAAATTGCATAGAAGAAGGCATAGGTACTAAACTCATGAACTTTGGGTTCAGACAGGATTTTATTAACTTGACCTGAAAGTCAAGGGAAGTAAAAGCAAAAATAAATGAATGGGACTATATCAAACCAAAAAACATCTGCACAGGAAAAGAAACCATCACTAAAACAAAGAGGCAACCAAATGGGAGAAAATATTTGTAAACAATGCCTCTGATAAGGGGCTAATATCCAAAATATATAAAGAATTCATATAACTCAACAACAACAAAACCAATTCAATCAAAGAACGGGCAGAGGACCTGAACAGAGACTTCTCCTAAGAAGACATACAAATGGACAACCAATATTTTTTAAAAATGCTCAATTTCACTAGCTATTAGGGAAATGCAAATCAAAACCACAATGAGATACCACCTCACACCTGTTAGAGCAGCCATTATCAACAAAACAAGAAAGAACAAGGCTGTGGTCAAAAAGGAACCCTCATACACTGATGGTCGGAATGCAAATTGGTACAACCACTATGGAAAACAAATGTGGAGCTTCCTCAAAAAAAGTAAGAATGGAATTACCACATGACTCATAATTTCCTTTTCTGAATATCTACCTGAGAAAATTGAAAACATTTATTTGTAGAGATACATGCACCCCTATTTTCATTGTAGTACTATTAAGAGAAGCCAAGACATAGAAACAACCAAAGTATCCTTCAATAGACAATTGGATAAAGAGGATGTCATATATATACACAATGGAATAGTACTCGGCCATAAGAAAAAATATAGTAGCACCATTTATGACAACATGGATGGATCTTGAGATCATCATGCTAAGCGAAACAAGTCAGACAGAAAAAGTCGGGAACCACACGACTTCACTCATATGTGGGATATAAAACTAAAAGCAACAAATGAATAAGACGAACAAACAAGCAAAAACTCATAGACCCAGAAAACAGTTTAGTGGTTACCAGAGGGTAAGGGGGGTAGGGGTGGTAGAAGAGGGTCAAGTGGGTCAAATATAGGGTGATGGAAGGAGACCTGACTCTGGGTGGTGAGCACACAGTGCACTATATACATGATGTATTATAGAATTGTACACTTGAAACTTATTTAATTTAACTAACCTATGTCACCCCAATAAATTTAATTTTATTAAAAGAATAGATTCCACAGAGAAAATGACACCAGTCTTGTCTTAACACAAAGTAAAATGGAAACTAAGAGTGATGTGCAAACAAAGACAAATGGCCAAGCAGCACCTGCACTAAATAGGTTGGAGCAGTGTTCTTTGGGAAGAACTAAGAGAAAAGATCAGTAGCAGATGTGCAGGTACCTCATTGCTCATTCATCCTGGCATAACCCATATAACCGGGCTGGATACCAGATTCTGAGCCTAATTAGGGAAGCACCAGCCCCTGTCTAAGTATAATCACAGCCAGACTATAATACCAATGATTTATCAAAACCTTGTCTTCAACTCTATCCTATCAGCTCACCAATAATGATTGGAAGAAGTGAAACTGAGGGTCCTTGTGATTTCGATTTGACTTTTAACTACAGCTTTAGAAATCTTTATTTTCCTTCTCTGTCTACACCTCAAAAACCTAGAATTTCCCCCTAATAATCATTAATTCCTGAGGCAGCTGAACACAACAGCACAGCCCTGACTAATGGTCACAAGTTCTGGACCTCTGGCCGGCTAGAGGTTATGTTTCAGTGCCTGAGTCCTAATGTGGAAGGCCCCCCTGGCTATTTTTCTATGAAACCAGAAGAGGGACACAGGAGCAGATCTCTAAACTGTCTTCAAGACCTGAAGAAATTATTTATTCCCCTTATCTCATCTCTGACCAATCAGCTCCTAACACTATCCCAAACCCTGAACCCACAGTGTCTTGTGATTTTGCCCTATATAATCTATAACCTACACTCCATGGGGTAGTTGGGTCTTTGAGACTGTGAGCTCACACTGTCCAGACTGGCCAATCCTATAATAATCAATTATTTTCTCCACTGCAAACTCCTACTTGTGCATTTCTTTCAGCCAGTGCATGCAGGCAGACAGACTCAAATATTGGGCTTCGATAACAGAAGAACTAGGATCTTCACTAGTTGGGTCAGAGTGTTGGGATCTAAGCCTGTGGTCACATCCTGAGCTAAGGAGAAGGGGTGAGGGGTCTGGGGCTATGGTTGTGATACAAATAAGCAATAGGCCATAAAGCAAATGCCCCACCTCTTCTTGTGGCTGCAGGGGTGGGGAGAGGTAGGCAGTGCAGGTTGGACAACAGTGGGATAAGGGGACAGAAGCCCAGGAGGAAATCTGGGAGCTTATTCACTAGAATGTTTCCACCCTGTGTGAAAATACCTCTCCTGACAGAGAACAGAACTCCACTTCACAAACTTCTGAAAGCCCAAGCTTTCAAGGCAATATTGCTTCAAGGCCCATCATTCTGCCAGAGGTGGCAGTACCTTAATTTGTCACTGTCGAGCAGGCAAATTTCTTTCAGGTCTGCTCATTGTTGTTCTGTTCTACCGTCTCTGGACACACCAGCTTGCTAATACAACAAGAATCCCAGAGATGAACTTCAGGGACATCAGACAGAGCTCATTACTCTGACCGCCGACTGCGTTAACGGTCCTAGTAAGAGTGATGTAGCTCAGGTACAGATATCTGACAGCGTGCAGACTGCCTGAATGTTTCTGTGGTCTTTGCAGTGATGCCTTCAGGAGTGGGTGCTGATGAGCAGTTACCTATTTTTCTGACACTGATCATTGAATTTGAAACACTAATTCATAGTACATGAAATACTCCATCCTTCTTCCTTATTAGAGGACCCAAATCAATCTCTCAAGGCACAGGGAGAACTGAAGTTACCACAGAGGATTTCTCTCCAGAAGTACCCATAGAGATTTCCCTCCTGGTTGTGCAGAAGGACCTCTGTAGAAAATTCCCCTTGAGATTTTCAGGGTCCTTCACTGCATCTAATTCAAGGGACTCTGGATTCACTATGACACAAGTGTAGCAAAAAGCATTAGCTGCAAACTTTCCTTTTTATGCCCATTTTTGCCTGTGCTGTGCAATTCTCCACAGAACAGAACCAGTACGAGATTTTTCTGCCTTTTCCCAAAAGGATAGGGGGGAAATAATGCTTAACTGTGACACATGATGTAGGAGTATGCAGATAAAGGTTGACAGAAGCCAATATTTACAATGTGATTTAGAAATGACAGGATAGTTAGTTATAAAACCTTCTAAAAACCTTTCTAATAACTCTTCCAAAGGTCCTGCTATGGGATCAGCTTACAGGTAGAAACCGCCTTAAACTTCCCCTGCAACCCACCCAAAGAGGAAGGCTCTATGCTCAGGGAAAACACTGTCCCTCGAGAATGAGGGCCAGACAAGTGAACACCATCAGGATGTTCAAATTCCATAGGAACAGTTCGTCATTCGTGTGAGGATAAAAGTCAGTCAGATTTGGGTTTAGCAGGTACCAATGTTTAAGGTCACTGCAGTTTAAGTTGTGCCTGCTATTTTCTTTTCCTTATCACAAATGCCCTGTTTACACTGTCACCTGCTTTCTCTCCTCACATTTCTATTCCAGTCATCACCTGAGTGTAGATGTTTTGCTTTCTTTTCATTCTGATTGACTTCCTAGAATCCTTGTTTGTCTGTTGATTCTTTCCTTGAAATTCCCCCTGCCTTGGTTTCCCTGATATGATCCTTTCTGGGTTTTCCTGATCATCCTCCCCAACTATTCCTTTGCCATGCTCCCTCGCCCCTTGGGCCATGCATTGCCCCTTTCCACAGCCCCTACACTAGTTGATTCTGCTGCCCATCAGAATTACCTGGTGAGATTTTTAAATTCTGACACCCACGTAGCACCCCACACCAGTTAAGTCAGAATCTCCGAGGTGGGATGCAGGCATTTTTTAAACTAAAAAATTAATTCATTATAATTTATATACTATGAAATTCGCAAATCTTTGGTATCATGTAGCAAATGTATACACCCTCTTATCACAATACAGAACATTTCTGGCACCCCAGAAAGTTCCCTCAAGTTCCTGTACAATTAATCCTTACCTCCACCATCTCCCAGCTGCAGCCAGTGTTTTGATTTTTACCACCATGGATTACTTTTGCCTCTTCTGGAACTTCATATGAATTCGATCATGTAGTACAGACTTTGATGTCTGGCTCCCCTCACTTAATATAGTGTTTTTCAGGTCCATCTATGATGTAGCATATATCAGCACTTTGGTCCTTTTAATTGCTGACTGGTTATCCCTTGTATGTGAAGGGGTTCTGAATGAGTCACCCCAAGATGTGCCACTTTGGCATGTAGATTATTTGGAGCAGAAGGCAATTGAGACCCTGCAGGCTCAAGAGAAACTTTTACTTCTCCCTTAAAGAATTTAAACTGAGGCTTTGACCATAATAAGGGTTAATTACCAGAAATCATTTTTTGACCTAGAAATAGGGCAGGGCAAACTTCGAATTACCAAACATCTACTCTTCTTACCCTGTGAACAACCTTCTTCCCCTCTGAAGCCCCCAGGCCTCCTACCTCGTCCTTGTCTCAGGATACCCTATCTACATCCTTTTCCCTTTCTTTCTCAGAACCTCTCCTGTGTGTGAAGTCTCTGACTCTCTCATGGATGTGGGAATAAACACTGGAGAGGTGAGTTGCCGGGGCATATGGCAAAGGTAGATTTATTTAACTTTATAGTGAATGATCAAATCGCTTTCCAAAGTGGATTGTAGCATTTTTTCAGTCTCAGCAGCAATCCATGAGAGTTGCTGTTGCTCTCCATCTTTGCCAGGATTTGGTATTGTTGGTCTTTTTAATTTTAGTTATTCTAGGCCGTGTGTAGTGTAGGCATCAGTAGTTTTTAAAGTTGCCCATGTGTTTCTAATGTGTAGCCAACCCTGTGAGCCAGAGTATGTCTAGGCCTAAACTATCACAATTAGATGTGTCCAAAGAGATTGGGTTACTTTACAAGCTAATAATATTGATCCCCTTCACTAAAAATAAGAAAATAGTGGTGCAAATCAGGAATGGTATACAGGGAGTGCTTCTTAATCTTTAACATTCACACAAATCCCCTGGGGCTCCTGTTAAAATGCAGATTCTAATTCAGTGGATCTGGGGTGGGGCACGAGAGTTTTCATTTTTAACAGACTCCCACATGATGTCAATGCTCATGGTCTGGAAACCACACTTTGAGCAGTAAGGGTATAGAGTCCTTCCTAAGCTATGCTTCCAAATTCCAATAACTTTCACATCCTCGATCCTGATACTTCGCATGGACTGCAATCTTGAAACATGTTTATTTGGACACCTAGACATTATATCAATGTCATATCCATAAGTAAAATTATATCTCCAAATGGGTGCCTGCTCTAACCTCCCTGTTTATATACTAGCCTTGAAACTCTGCTTATCAGAGCTATCATTCCTGTCACAGAGGCAACTTTGAATAGAATTTCTCCTTTCTCCAGTCATTCTCCCCCCGTAACCAGTCATCACCAAGACTTTTCAAATCTCCTTTAATTTAATTCAGCCCACATTTATTATATACCCACCTGTCTGTGAAAGGTAAAATAGGAGGTACCATGGAATTCAAAGGGCTAGGCTCCACACAGCTATGTAATGCAAGAAAGAGACATGAAAAGTTGTTTCTATGGGGTCGTTCTAGTTTTCACTTTAACTGCTCCCAGTGCAGGTCAGGCTGGTGTGTCAACTACAATAACAGTTTCCTTACAATGAGGAAATGGTATCATATTTTTGGCATCCTAACTACCTGCACACTCCATTTGGGGTTGTCTTCCCTAAAAAAAGACTTTCATCATACATGCCTCTGCTCAAAATTCTAAAATATTTTACCATCCCAATACTAACTACTTCCACTCTAAATTCCTCCACCTGGTTTTCAGGCTTCTTCATAATCTTTTACCAGCTTGCAGGTAATACAGAACTTCCAGTTCCAGAAATAATTAAATCTCACCTATCCAATGAGGCCTTCCCTAACCCGTAATGGCCCCCAGTGATCTCTCCCTCTTCTGGAATTTTCAAGCATCAACAAGTAAATACAAAAAGTAATGTTTTAATTCATTCATGTTGTTACAACAAAATTCCGCAGACTGTATAACTTATAAACAACAGACACTTGTTTTTCACAGTTCTAGAGACTGTAGGCCTACAATTAGGATGTGAACATGTTAGGATGAGGACCCTGTGCTGGGTCACAGACTTCTGGCTGTGTTCTCACATAGTGAAAGGGGGCTAGAGAGCTTTCTGGGGCCTCTTTTATAAAGGCATTAATACCAGCAAGGTGGTTAGGTTTCAATATATGATTTTTGGGGACACATTTAGACCACAGCAAAGAATATAGTACTTAATTGTTTAATAATCTCCTTATTTTTCTTAACTGTCTCATGCATTCTTTTTTTTTCATATTTAATTAAAAGATAGGGTTCTTGTCCTATTCATCCATCAAATCCCACAGAGAACCCTGTCAGTATTTATTGGAGGAAGAGGGGAGGCAGAGGAGGAAGAAAATGAATATTAATTAAAATTTTTCTATTTGTCAAACACCTTAGGATTTGCTTCATGTAGAGCAACTTATTTAATACAACCATTCTAGGAGGTATTACTATTAAACTGACAGGGTTGTGACTCTCAAAGAATGGTCCTGGAACCAGAAGCATCAGCATCAACTGGACACTTGTTAGAAATGAAGGTTTGGGGGCCCTACCCTAGATCTACTGAATCAGAAACGCTAGGAGTAGAGCCCAGCAGTCTTTGTTTTGACAACCCTTAAGGGAATTCTGATACACACTAAATTTTTACATCACTGAATTAGAGTTTGAATAAATTAACCAAAGTTAAATAACTTGTTAGTGACAGAGTTGGTCAGTCTGAAACTAAAAGCCCTTTTCTTATTATGACATCATAGTGTTTTCTTGAACAATTAATATGCTCTTCTGGATTATGCTTAAAGCGACAAGCCTGAATATATAGCATTTATTTTTCATTTTAAGATTCTAAAGTAACATTTTCATGAAAAAAAGTGACTTAAAATGTTTAAATATTCCCGTAAATGACTATAGTTGTAGAAAATACTACAGTGCAAGAAGTTCATACTGCTTCTGTTGAAATAAATTTGGATCCCTGAGAGGTCAGAAGTGCCCAATGACTAAGAAAATTGGAATTGAGTCTCTATTCTAAAGCCGCGTGTTACAGGTGGTACACATAAATTTGTATCACAATAATATAATGCCAACAATATAAAAATAATAAAATATATACAACTAAAACTAATGTAAAATAATACTGAATGTCAACTAATTTTTAAAAAATAGTCACAGGGTTATATAGTACAGCATAGGGAATAAAGTCAATGATATTATATCAACTATGTACAGGTACAGATGGGTAATAGATTTATTGGGGTTATCACTTTGTGAGGTATATAAATTTATAATCACTATGTTGTTTTATACACCTGAAACTAATTATAAATAAATAAATAAATAAATAAATACTAACTGAAAACTTTATTTCCATGTTAGTTAAATGTTTCACAAAGTAAATGGTAGGACTGCCTAAGCATTTAATGGGCACAATATTCTCACTTGCCTTAACCATTACACAAGGGAAAGCAAACTATATCAAGGTCTATTGCCTTGCCATTCTCTTAGAGGGAAGAGACTCCATGGTCCCAAATTTTCCTCAGAGAGCCCAGCAGAAAAGCTTGACTCACAAGCCAGAACACATGAATCATCTTTCCAACACATAAAATCAGATAAAGAAGGCAGTGTCTTACAGTCACTTTCATCCAAAAATAAATCATTGGTTATTTGACAGTGATAAGATCAGTTTGATAATTTATTCAAGTCTAAAAAGATATTATACTACAGAAAAATGCTCATTTCTTTATTCTGTGAAAACTGTTCTGTAAGCTTTTGTGTTTACATTAAAAATATATATATGATTGCTTTCCATATAAGTTGCTGGTGTTAAAAATCAATTTAAGATAATAGCAGTTGTGTCAGTCAGCTACATGGATCATCCGTGTTAGGTAAGCCTTTACAATATTGGCCATTGTAGATAAGACTTTTGAATATGCTGCCTGTTAGTAGACCCAACTGAAAACCGTAATGAAATGAATGCTTATCACGGATGGAAGGGGCCTTAAAGATCATTTAGCTAAACTCCTTTAATTTTCAGGTGATGAATTTGAAGCCCTGAAAATGAAGGTGACTTATTCCTGGACTATCAATGGCACCAGGACCCAGAATCCAAGTCTCCTGCCACTTACCGAGTTCATCTCACTTTACAACGCACTCTAGAATGTCAGTGCAATTCATTCTTTCTTTGCCTGGTTCAGAAGTTTTAAAAAGAACTCATTCATATGAACACAGTAGGATTAGACAAAGTTTCTTAGTTTGACTTATCCCCTTAGTAATGAAGAGAAATGTATGCATAGGTTCGAATATTATCTCCTAGTCTCCAAGTTTCTCCAAAGCGAAGAGAATTTTCACTCTACTCCATTATGGGAGAGAAAAAGGAAGAAATGTACTAAGCTTCTTTATACTCTGAGTAATGTCTCCCTAAGAGAAGAAAAAGAAAGTTCTTATTGAAGTAACAGGATTGGGAGATACATGCAGGCTTGAGTTCTTCCAGGTTTGCTTCTTTCAAAAGTTCCTGTTCTCAGGACACATATAGGAGGGTTGTCTAAAAAAAAAAAACCCCAGCCATAAATGTCTCTATTTTTTAATATTGCATGGCTGGATACTTTCTGGACAGCCCTTGTAAATCTGTCATTTTTAGCAACTTACACAGATATTTTACTTCCATTTACCTACCTCCATAGCCAATTATAGAAAATCAGTTAGAAAAGAGCTGATAATAACTCCCTCAAGCCTCAATAAGAGCAAGATTTTTCACCCATTGAAAAGTCACCAACAACAATTGCTACTACAACAAAACTTAGTTCCATATTGACATTAAAAAAAAAAACCTGGAGATCATCATGCTAAGTGAAATAAGCCAGACAGAAAAAACAAAGAACTGCATGATTTCACTCATATGCGGAATATAAAACTGAAAGCAAAGAAAAAAAGAAATGAACAAACAAATAACCCATGGACACAATCGATAGTTTAATGTTTATTTGGGGACGAGTGGGTTAGGGAGGGGAGAAAGGGGAGGGGGT
>PVJL010019424.1:0-13904 GCA_004026885.1 Lyroderma lyra | reverse complement strand
AAAAAAAAAGAATAAATATACCATAAAACCAAGCAATCCCTTCTCTGGGTATTCACACTCCAAATCTGAAAACATGTACTCATAGAGATATACGTACCCCTGTGTTGCTTGCCGTAAAAGTTATGTTGGTCAAGACATATCAACAACCAACATGTTCTTCAACAATTGATTGGATGCAGGAGATGTGGTACAAACACCCAGTGAAAAACTACTTGCCCAGAAATGAAGATGAAACACTGCCTATTGTGACAACTTGGATGGGTCTGGAGATTACCATGCTAAGGGAAATAAATCAAATAGAAAAAGCTCGGAACCATAGAACTTCACTCATTCTTGGGATGTAAAAATGAAAGCAACAAAGAAAAATCCAAAAACACATAAATACAGACAACACATTTGTAGTTGCAAGAAAGTAAGGAAAAAGAGAGGTGGTAGAAGAGGAAAGGGATGGGCCAAATATAGGGGGAAGAAAGAAGTGACTCTGGGTGCTGAATGCACAATGCAATATATGAATATGAATTATGTATTCTAGAAATGCAACCTGGAAATGTAACGTTACTAAACAATGTCACTGTCATTAATTTAATACGTAAATAAAAAAAACAAACCATAAACCTGGCCTCAATTACAAAGAAACCCCAAACCTAATCCAACAACATATCCAAACCTAATTTAAAACAGAACCCTCAGCTTTACTTTAAACTGAACCCTAACTCTAAAACTCATAATATACTCAAGAAATAATCCTAAACTGAAATCTAACGCTAAACCGAGCCCTAGTGGCAAACCTGAGCCTTCCTATAACACTATCCCTGAAAGGAACCCATACTCGCTTTTACTGGAAACCCAACCCCAACTCGGACGGAAATCCAACCCTGACATCCAAGTTAAATCTCACCCTAATCCTACAAATCGAATCATAAACTGAAATCTACACCGCATCATTAAACCGGCCCTTCTCCTACCCTATCTTAAAACCTAACTCCAACCTCAAAGATAACACGATGCCTCAGTATATAACTACCCATAATCATTAACTCACACAAAACCTAACCCAAGGATATGTCAAACGAAAAACCTAACTCTATCCTAAAACGTTACCTCACTCTACCAATAGCCCTTGTACCCAGAGTTCTCATTTCAATGTTCTTAATACTATAACCACATAGGTTCTTCTAAACCAATCCAAAATCTAGCCCTGAACCTAACCTGAAACTTAACACATAGCCTAACTCAAATATGGATCCTTACACTAATCATAAAAACAATAGTACACATACCTCTCACCCCCAACTTTACATACCCTGAACACTAACCACAATTTTAACAAAACCTCTGACCTCAAAGCTAACTCTAAGGCTAACACCAAAGCTGAAGCTGCGCAGAATCTCATCCTTAACACAAGACCTAAACTTACACGTAAACCTCTCCCAGGGTCACAGCTCCCGAATGCATCGCATTATGGAACACACAATCATGACAGTTCTATTGTCTCCTGATTGGCTCTGGGGCCACAAGACATCATAGCCCTTGATTCATCCTCGGGGCCCCATAGGCCGGCCCTGCAACTGTGCCGTCGCGGTCAGCCAATGTTTTGATTATAGGTCCCTGGCGCCTTCCTCTTTCCATCGCGGAGGGTGGGGGCGCCTTTCAAGGGCTGTCTGCCTGCATCAGCCTGGGATCCGGTGGCCCAAGGGCGCTCCTGTTGTCGCCAAACCACCTCTCCAAGCCTCTGCTCCCACAAAGGTACTGAGGTTTTCAATGGATAATTCTGATGCATCAATTCGTACCTATTTCAAGGCATTACTTGATCCCAGATAAATCAGAGTAAAAGGGTGGTTGGTTCTGGTCAATTACGTACGTACTTTGTCTGTTTTACCCTATACTTAGTGGTCGTGTGGCTGGGACCATAATACATGATGAACAGGCTGACGTTCACTTGCAAAGGAATTTTAGGTTTGTATAATATGAACTTAACTTATTGTCTCTCTGTATGTTCTGTGAGATAGGTGAGCGTATACTTAGCAGGGTCATCCCCTCCTTGAACTGTACTCATACCATTGAACTGTTTTCCTAAGTGAAGAAGGGAGGCGGCAGGGTGTGGGTACAGCAAGCACACAATGGACTTTGCTTATGATTTACAATTGACTATTCAAAATACAAGAGTGATTGTGTGTGCATGCCTTCTAGAATATTTAAAAGAGAAGCCTCTAGTATTTTTATTTTATGATTTGTATTCTACTCAGAATTATAGTAAGTATTTCAGAAATACTCTTACACAACTAAAATACAGAATGGAAACTTGAGATAATGGGAAAAAGAGATTCATGGGCATTATTATGCATTTCATAGGTGATTGTCCTTTGTGGTCGGGGAGGAAGGAAGAAAGTGCTGGCATTTGTGTTTGGTATCTTAATGGGAAGTCATCCTCTCAATCCTGATCTGATAACTGTAAAGAGATTTGAGAGTTGAGAAGTTATTCTTGAAAACCTGAGAGAAGACTGAGTTGTGAGATCTATGATGAGCATTTGAATAGACTATGTGAGTTCAGGCCCCATTGCTGCTTCTAGGTAAATGGAAAGTTGAAAAACACTTTTGATGATCTCAAAGCCAATGTGGTGGCATAAAATTTAAAAAAAAGGTATAAGTATTAAAACTATCCCAAACACAATACCTAACTCAATGACGAACCTAACACTAAACTTTGTCATAATTGAACCCTAAACCCAAAACTTACCCTAAGTTTCAAAGGAACTCATAATGGAATCTTAACCTTATCCCTAGCCCTAAGTCTAACCTTACACCGGGCCTATTCTCTTACTTTAACCATGAACTCAATCCCATTTTACACCCTTACCCAGGAGTCAAAGCAAAACCTAAACCAAAACATAAAACAAAATCTACTTGGAACATGAAACATGAACATAACGAAAATCCCTAGGCATAACGCTAAACCTAAACCTGGGCATCAACATCATCTTGGCCCTCACCCTAACCAGCATCTGATCTTAAACTTAAACTCACAACTAACCTTATCTCTAATCACAATCCTAACTGAAAGGTTCACACTTACCCTAAACCTAAGCTTAATGGGAGTCCTAAACCTAAACATACATCTGAAACTTAAAAGTAATTTTAACCCAAAATCTAACTTAACACCTCACTCTAACCCTCATCCTACCCCTTCACTACATCGTGCACCAACCATAACCCCAGCATATAACCTAAAAGAGCACTAAACCTAATCCCAATTTCAAAGTAAACCATAAAACAATGGTTAGCCTAATCTTAACAGTAATCTTAATTTAATCACAACCTCAACCCAAACTTTAAATGGAAACATAACAAGAACCCTATCCATAACACTAATCATAAACTCAGCCTTACCCCTAAACCTAGACTGTAAAATGAACCTAACACTAACCTTAAACTTAATTAAAAACATAACTTCAAACCTAAATCTTAGTAAAAAAAATTTCATTTTAAATTTTCATCCTAATCTCACAATTTATTCTTATCCTACACTAACACTAACCATCATCACAAAATCAGTTCTGAACCTAAAATCATTGTAACATTTACCAAACTTGAAGCTTACTCAAAACGTATTCCAAAGTGTAACATGGCCACTAAAGAGAAACACAAATCTAACACCACTCTCATACCAAACTCAAAACCTCACCTTAAACTTAACTTAAAACATAACCCTTAATATGTAACTGTAAACCTCACCCTAACCAGAGCCCTTAATCTAACTCTAACTTTATCCCCAATTCAGAGCCAATCCCTGCTTCAAAGCTTACCGTAAAACACTACTTCTTACCAAAATCTCAATTGAACCATGAATAAAACAAAAAGACCTAAACTTAAACACAAAATCAAATCTTAAACACCATCGGACCTTTTGTTCTACTGCTAACCCTAATAATAAAATCAAACCTAACCTTATCTTTAACCCTTAGCCTAACTCAAAATCTAAACCATAACGTCTACCTAAAGCTAAAGCTAGGCTTCCCTACAGCCCTATCTTGGTCTTTATCATACACCACCCCTAATTAAAAACTAAAAAAATAACCTCAAATCTAACTCTAACCCTAACCCTAACCCTAAATATTATGCTAACCATAGCTAGTTACCTGAACCTAACATGGTTTCTAACCTCATCAGAAACTAAGCACATACCTAAACCTACCCATTCCATAACCCGAGCATTCACGTAAAACAAATTCTAGAAATAACACTAAGCCTAATCATATCAGTAATTGAGAGTGAAACCTGAACTTCAAAAGTCAATATAACCCTAATCTTAACCCTAATTCTAATGACCAACTGAACGCTAACCCTAACCTTAGTTATAACTCTGACTCTAACTGATACCACCCACCTAAAAAGAGCAATAACCCTAAAGATCAATCCAACACATACCCTAATTTGTATGTTAACCCTATACTCAATGCTAAGAAGAAACTTAACACAGGGGCTGAGGGACCTATACTCTGACAAACACAAGATTTTAAAAGAAATTGACGTTTTCTTTTGATTTGCAGAAGCTTTTGAGTTTGATATAGTCCCATTCATTTATTTTTGCTTATACTTCCCTTGCCCTTGAGGACCGGGTCATGAAGTCTTCTTTGAGTCCGAGGTCTATAAGTTTAGTACCAATGCCTTCTTCTATACAGTGTATTGTTACAGGTCTTATTGGAAGGTCTTTAATCTATTTTGAGTAAATTTTTGATGGAATATTAGTCATCTATAGGAAAAGATAAAATATTGTCATTTGCAACAATACGGATGGACCTGGAGATCATCACGCATAGGGAAACAAGCCACACAGAAAAATCAAAGAAATGTATGACATCACTCATATGTGGAATATAAAACTGAAAGCAAAGGTAAAACGAAATGAACAAACAAATAACCCATGGACACAATCAAGAATTTAATGATTAATTGCGGACGAGTGGGTTAGGGAGGGGAGAAAAGGGAGGGGCTGGGAGATGAGGGGGCGAAGCTAAATATGAGGTGAAGAAAAGAGACGTAGCATTAGGTGGTGAACTGATTATACATCAAGGTGACAATGTACGTAGAATTGTATGCCTGAAACTTATGAAATCCTTGCTAACAGATGTTACACCAATAAGTCTATCCATAAAAATGAATTGAAATAAATAAATAAATACATAAATAAACGCTGAAAACAAAAGGAATTGAAGAAGGCACAAAGAAATGCAGAGATTTTATATTCATAAATGGGTCGAATGATACTCATTGAAATGGTCATGTTTCACAAAGCAATGAACAGAATTAATGCCATCACCATCAAAATTCCAATGAAAGATTTTTGAAAAATTTCAAGAAAAACATCAAGAGATTTGTATGGAATCTAAAGAGTCCCGAAATAACCACAGGCATCCGAAGGAAGAAAACAATAATGGTGAAGGTTTCACACTCTTTGACTTCAATCTATAACACACAATTACAATAATATAAGCAGCAGGATATTGGCAGAAATATAGGCACACACAAACCAATGAAGGAAAAGTGAAATCCCACATATATATGTAAAGATTGTTTTCTATGGAAAGCCAAAAATATAACATGAAGCAAAGAATCCATTTTACACAAACGGTGCTAGGGCATAGAGAATATCACATGCAAAAGAATGAAACTAGACTGACAGTTTTCAATATATACCAAAATTACCTAAACCTGGACCAAAGAACTAAACATGCTAACAATAATGTTAAAGTGCATAAAAGAAAGCGTATGTCCCAAACCTGTAGTCTTTCTTCAGAAAGAGTTTGATGAATGTTACCTCAAAGGCAAGGGAAGTAAAAGTCAAAAGACATGAATGGGACTGTACCCAACGTAAAAGCTTCTGCACAGCCAAAGAAACCATCAAGAAACAAAAAGGATACCGACAGAGTGGGAGAATACATTTGCAATCAATGACTGAAAGGGGGTTAAAACCTAAACTATATAAAGAACACCTAGAACTCAACAACAGACAAAAAAACAATCACATGAACACATGGCCACAGGACTTGGACAGACACTTTCCCCAAGAAGACAGATTAATCAAACACCCAAGAGATACATACAAAATATTTAAGTACACTGGCTATTAGAGAAATGCCATGAACTACCACTTCATACCTGTTATTAATAGAAAGGCTATGATCCACAAGACAAGTAATAATGAGTGTTGGAGAAGCTGTGGGAATAAAGAATTCTCTCAAGCTGCAGGTGGTCATGTCAATTGGCAGCAACAATGGAAAACAGTACAGAGGTTCACCAGAATGTTAAGAATAAATATACAATACAATCAAGCAATCCCTTCTCTGGGTATCCACCCTCCAAATCTGAAAACATGTAATCATAGAGATATACGTAACCCTGTGCTCCTTGCAGTACAAGTTATGGTGGTCAAGACATATCAACAACCAACATGTTCTTCAAGAATTGATTGGATGCAGGAGATGTGGTTCAAACACCCAGTGAAACACTACTCGCCCAGAAATAATGATGAAACACTGCCGATTGTGACAACATGAGTGGGTCTGGAGATTACCATGCTAAGGCAAATAAATCAAATAGAAATAGCTCGGAACCATAGAAATTCACTCATTCTTGGGATGAAAAATGAAAGCAACAAAGAAAAATCCAAAAACTCTTAAATACAGACAACACATTAATGGTTGCAAGAAAATAAGGAAAATAGAGGAGGTAGAAGAGGAAAGTTCTCGGTCAAATATAGGGCGAAGGAAGAAGTGAATCTGGGTGATGAACGCAAAATGCAATATGTGAATATGAATTATGTATTATAGAAATGCAACCTGGAAATGAAATGTTACTAATCAATGTCACCGTAATTAATTTAATACATAAATAAATAACCCAAACCAAAACCTGGCATAAATAACAAAGAAACCCCAAACCTAATCCAACACCAACTCCAAACCGAATTTAAAACAGAAACTCAGCTTCACTATAAACTGAACCCTAACACTAAATTTCATAATAGACTCAAGAAATAATCTTAAACTGAAATCTAACGCTAAATCGAGCCCTAGTGGTGAACCTGAGCCTTCCTATAACACTATCCCTGAAAGGAACCCATACTCGCTTTTACTGGAAACCCAACCCCAACTCGAATGGAAAACCAACACTGACCTCCAAGCTAAATCTCACCCTAAACCTAAAAACCGAATCATAAACTGAAATGTGCACCACATCATTAAACCGGCCCTTCTCCTACCCTATCCTACAACCTAACTGCAAACTCAAAGGTAACTCGATGCCTAAGTATATAACTACCCGTAAACATTAACTCACCCAAACCCTAACCCAAGTATATGCCTAACGAAAAACCTAACTCTATCCTCAAACTTTACCTCACTCTATCAATACCCCTTCTACCCAGAGTTCTCATTTCAATGTTCTTAATACCATAACCTCAAAGCTTCTTCTAACACAATCCAAACTCTTGCCCTGAACCTAACCTGAAACCTAACACATAGCCTAACTCAAAGATGGATCCTTACACTAATCATAACCACAATGGTACACATACCTCTCACCCCCAACTTTACATACCCTGAATACTAACCACAATTTTAACCAAACCTCTAACCTCAAAGCTAAATCTAAGGCTAACAACAAAGCTGAAGCTGCGAGGAATCTCATCCTTTACACTAGTCCTAAACTTACCTCTAAACCTCTCCCAGGGTCACAGCTCCCCACTGCATCGCATTATGAAACTCACAATCATGACAGTTCTATTGTCTACTGATTGGCACTGGGGCCGCAAGATATCATAGCCCTTGATACAGCTTTGGGGCCCTGATTGGTTGGCGCTGCAACTGTGCCTTCGCGGTCAGCCAATGTTCTGATTATAGGTCCCTAGCGCCTTAATCTTTCCATCAAGTAGGGTGGGTGTGCCATGCAAGGGCTGTCTGCCTGCATCAGCCTGGGATCCGGTGGCCCAAGGGCGCTCCTGTTGGTGCCAAACCGCCTCTCCAAGACTCTGCTCTCACCAGGGTACTGATGTTTTCAAATGGATAATTTTGATGCATCACTTCATACTTATTTCAAGGCATTGCTTGATCCCAGATAAATCAGAGTAAAAGGGTGGTTTGTTCTGGACAATTACGTACGTACTTTTCTCTGTTTTACCCTATACTTAGTGGTTGTGAGGCTGGGTCAATTATATATGTTGAACAGGCAGTTGTTCTCTTGTGGAGGATTTTTAGGTGTGTATAAGATGAACTCGACTTACTGTCTCTCTTTATGTTCTGTGAGATAGGTGAGCGAATATTTAGTCGGGGCATCCCCTCCTTTAACTGTACTCACACCACTGAACTGTTTTCCTAAGTAAAGAAGTGAGGCGGCAGGGGGTGGGGACAGAAAGCACACAATGCACTTTGATTATGATTTACAGTTGACTGTTCAAAATACTGGAGTGATTGTGCATGCATGCCTTCTAGAATATTTAAAATAGAAGCATCTGGTATTTTTTTTATGATTTCAATTCTACTCAGAATTATAGTATTTCAGAAATACTATTACACAACTAAAATACAGAATGGAACCTTGAGATAATGGGAAAAAGAGATTCATGCACATTATTATTCATTTCATAGGTGACTGTCCTTTGTGGTAGGGGAGGAAGGAAGAAAGTGCTGGCATTTGTGTTTGGTATCTTAATGGGAAGTCATCCTCTCAATCCTGATCTGATAATTGTAAAGAGATTTGAGAGTTGAGAAGTTATTCTTGAAAACCTGAGAGAAGACTGAGTAGTGAGATCTATGATGAGCATTTGAATAGACTATGTGCGTTCAGGCCCCATTGCTGCTTTTAGGTAAATGGAAATTTGAAAAACACTTTTGATGATCTCAAATGCCAATGTGGTGGCAAAAATTAAAAATAAAAGGAATAAGTATTAAAACTATCTCATACACAATACCTAACTCAAGGACGAACCTAACACTAAACTTAGTCATAAGTGAACCCTAAACCCAAAACTTACCCTAATTTCAAAGGAACTCATAATGGAATCTTAACCATATCCCTAGCTTTAAGTGTAACCCCAAACTTGGACTTTTCTCTAATATTAACCATGAACTCAATCCTACTTTACACCCTTACCCTGGAGTAAAAGAAAACCCTAACCCTAAACCTAAAACAAAATCTAATTGGAACATGAACCATGAACGTAACCAAAATCCCTAAGTGTAACCATAAACCTAACCCTGGGCGTCAATATCATCTTGGCCATCACCATAACCAGCACCTGATCATAAACTTAACCTCACAACTAACCTTATCTCTAATCACAAACCTAATTGAAAGGTTCACACTTACACTAAACCTAAGCTTAATGGGAGTCCTAATCCTAACCATACACCTGAAACGTAAAAGAAATTTTAACTCAAAATCGAACTTCACACCTCACTCTAACCCTCATGTTAACCCTTCACTAAATTGTGCACCAACCATAACCCCACCGTATAGCCTACAAAGAACACTAAACCTAATCCCAATTTCAAAGTAAACCATAAAACAATGGTTAGCCTAATCTTAACAGTAATCTTAAATTTAATCATAACCTCAACCCAAACTTTAAATGGAAACATAAGAAGATCCCTATCCATAACACTAATCATAAACTCAGCCTGACCCCTAAACCTAGGCTGTAAAATGAACCTAACACTATCCTTATACTTAATTAAAAACATAACCTCAAACCTAAACCTTAGTAAAAAATAAATTCATTTTAAATTTTCATCCTAATCTCACTATTTCTTTTTATCCTACACTAACACTAACCATCATCAAAAAAGCTGTTCTGAACCTAAACTCATTCTAACATTTACCTAACTTGAAGCTTATTTAAAACGTAATCCTAAGTGTAATCTGTCCCCTAAATGGAAACAGAAATCTAACCCCACTCTCATACCAAACTCAAAACCTCACCTTTAACTTAAGTTAAAACATAACCGTTAATATATAACTGTAAACCTAACCCTAAACACAGCCCTTACTCTAACCCTAACGTTATCTCCAATTGCGAGCCAATCCCTGCCTCAAAGCTTACCATAAAACACTACTTCTTACCAAACTCTCAATCGAACCATGAATAAAACAAAATGACCTAAACTTAAACACAAAATCTAACCTTAAACACAATCGGACCTTTTGTTCTACTGCTAACCCTAATAATAAAATCAAACCCAACCTTATCATTATCACTTAGCCTAACTCAAAATGTAAACCATAAGGACTACCTAAAGCTAAAGCTAGGCTTACCTACAGCCCCTATCTTGGTCTTAAACGTACACCACCACTAATTAAAAACTAAATAAATAACCTCAAACCTAACTGTAACCCTAAACCAAACCCTAAATATTATGCTAACCATAGCTAGTTACCTGAACCTAACATGGTTTCTAACCTGATAAGTAACTAAGCACATACCTAAACCTACCCATTACATAACCCATGCAATCACATAAACCAAATTCTAAAAATAACACTAAGCCTAATCATAACAGTAATTGAGAGTGAATCCCGAACTTCAAAAGTCAATAAGACCCTAATCTTAACCCTAATTCTAATGACCAAATGAACGCTAACCCTAATCTGAGTTACAACTCTGACTCTAACTGATTCCACCCACATAAAAGAGCAATAACCTTAAAGATCAGTCCAACACATACCCTAATTTGTATGCTAACCCTAACCTCAACGCTGCGAAGAAACTTAACACAGGGGCTGATGGTCCTATACTCTGACAAACACAGGATGTTAAAAAAAATTGAAGTTTCCTTTTGTTTTGCAGAAGCTTCTGAGTTTTATATAGTCCCATTCATTTATTTTTGCTTATACTTCCCTTGCCTTTGAGGACCGTTTCATAAAGTCTTCTTTGAGTCCTAGGTCTATAGGTTGAGTTTCAATGTCTTCTTCTATACAGTGTATTGTTACAAGCCTTATAGGAAGGTCTTTAATCTATTTTGAGTTAATGTTTGATGGAATATTACTCAGCTATAAAAAAACATGAAATATTGTCATTTGCAACAACACGGATGGACCTGGAAATCATCATGCTTAGGGAAATAAGCCACACAGAAAAATTAAACAACTGTATGACATCACTCATATGTGGAATATAAAACTGAAAGCAAAGAAAAAACGAAATGAACAATCAAATAACCCATGGACACAATCAATGATTTAATGATTTTTTGGGGACGAGTGGGTTAGGGACGGGAGAAAAGGGAGGGACTCTGAGAGGAAGGGGAGAAGCTAAATATAAGGTGATATAAAGAGACATCGCATTAGGTGGTGAACTGATTATACATCAAGTTGACAATGCACAGTAGAAATGCATGCCTGAAACCTATGAAATCCTTGCTAACAATTGTCACACCAATAACTCTATCAATAAAAATGAATAGAAATAAATAAATAAATGAATAAATAAACGCTGAAAAAAATTGAAGAAGGCACAAAGAAATGCAGAGATTTTATATTAATAAATGGGACAAATGAACCTCATTGAAATGGTCATGTTTCACAATGCAATGAACATATTTAATGCCATCCCCATCAAAATTCCAATGACAGATTTTTGAAAAATTTCAAGAAAAACATCAACATATTTGTATGGAATCTAAAGAGACCCCAAATAACCACAGGCATCCGAAGGAAAAAAACAATAGTGGTGAAGGTTTCACACTCTTTGATTTCAATCTATAACACACAAAGACAATAATATAAGCAGCAGGGTATTGGCAGAAATATAGGCACACACACACCAATGAAGTAAAACTGAAAATCCAGAAGTAATCCCAAATAAATATGTGAAGATTGTTTTTTATAGAAATCCAAAAATATAACATGAAGCAAAGAATCCATTTTCCATAAACGGTGCAAGGGCATGGAAAGCATCACATGCAAAAGAATGAAATTAGACTGACAGTTCTCAACATATACCAAAACTAACTAAAACTGGACCAAAGACCTAAACATGCTACCAATAATGAAAAATTGCGTAGAAGAAAGGTAGGTCCCAAACCTGTAGACTTGCTTCAGAAAGAGTTTGAAGAATGTTACCTCAAAGGCAAGGGAAGTAGAAGTAAAAAGACATGAATGGGACTGTACCCAACGTAAAAGCTTCTGCACAACCAAAGAAACCATCAAGAAACAAAAAGGTTACCGACAGAGTTGGAGAAGACATTTGCAAGCAATGACTGAAAAGGGGTTAAAACCTAAACTCTATAAAGATCTCCTAGAACTCAACAACAGACAAACAAACAATCCCATGAACACATGGACACAGGACTTGGACAGACACTTTCCCAAGAAGACAGATTAATCAAACATCCAAGAGATACATACAAAATGTTTAAGTACACTGGCTATTAGAGAAATGCCATGAACTACCACTTCATACCTGTACTTAATAGAAAGGCTATGATCCACAAGACAAGTAATAACGAGTGTTGTAGAGGCTGTGGGAATAAAGAACTATCATATTCTGTAGGTGGGCATGTCAATAGGCAGCAACAATGGAAAACTGTACAGAGGTTCCCCAGAATGTTAAGAATAAATATACCATACAACCAAGCAATAACTTCTCTGGGTATCCACCCTCCAAATCGGAAAACATGTACTCATAGAGATATACATACCCCTGTGTTCCTTGCAGTACAAGTTATGGTGCTCAAGACATATCAACAACCAACATGTTCTTCAACAATTGATTTTATGCAGGAGATGTGGTACAAACACCCAGTGAAAAACTTCTCGTCCAGAAATAAAGATGAAACACTGCCGATTTTGACAACATGGATGGGTCTGGAGATTACCATACTAAGGGAAATAAATCAAATAGAAATAGCTCGGAACGATAGAACTTCACTCATTCTTGGGATGAAAAATGAAAGCAACAAAGAAAAATCCAAAAACTCATAAATACAGACAACACATTAGTTGTATCAAGAAAGTAAGGAAAATAGAGGAGGTAGAAGAGGAATGGGTTTGGTCAAATATATGGGGAAGGAAGAAGTGACTCTGGGTTCTGAACGCAAAATGCAATATATGAATATGAATTATGTATCATAGAAATGCAACCTGGAAATGTAATGTTACTAATCATTGTCACTGTCATTAATTTAATACATAAATAAAAAACTCAAACCATAAACCTGGCCTAAATTACAAAGAAACACCAAACCTAATCGAACACGAAATCCAAAATTACTTTAAAACAGAACTCTCAGCTTTACTATAACCTGAACCCTAACTCTAAATCTCTTAATATTCTCAAGAAATAATCCTAAACTGAAATCTAACTTTAAACCGAGCCCTAGTGGAAAACCTGAGCATTCCTATAACACTATCCCTGAAAGGAACCCATACTCGCTTTTACTGGAAACCCAACCCCAACTCGAATTGAAAACCAACCCTGACTTCCAAGAAAAATCTCAACCTAATCCTAAAAATCGAATCATAAACTGAAATCTGCACTGCATCATTAAACCGGCGCTTTTCATACACATTCTTAAAACCTAACTTCAACCTCAAAGGTAGCATGAAGCCTAACCCAAAACCTAACCCCAGGCTATACCTAACGAAAAACCTAACTCTATCCTCAAACTTTACCTCACTCTATCAATAGGCCTTCTACACAGAGTTCTCATTTCAATGTTCTTAATACCATAACCGCAAAGCTTCTTCTAATCCAATCCAAAATCTATCCCTGAACCTAACCTGAAACCTAACACCTAGCCTAACTCAAAAATGGATCCTTACACTAATTATAACCACAATAGTACACATACCTCTCACCCCCAATTTTACATACCCTGAACACTAACCAAAATTTTAACAAAACCTCTGAC
>PVJL010019423.1:0-13905 GCA_004026885.1 Lyroderma lyra | reverse complement strand
CTTTCTCAAAGAACCAGCTCTTCGTAATATTAATTTTTTTCTATTGTCCTTCTGTTCTCTAATTGGTTTAGCTCTGCTTTAATTTTTATTATTTCTTTCCTTCTGCTGACTTTGGGTTTTGTCTGCTCTTCTTTTTCTAGTTCTTTAAGATGGGATGTTAAGATGTTTACTTGTGATTTTTCTTGTTTCTTAAGATAGGGCTGTAGTGATATAAATTTCCCTCTTACTACTGCTTTCGCTGTGTCCCAATAATTCTGATATGTTGTATTTTCATTGTCATTAGATTCTATATATTTTTTAATCTCATGTTTTATTTGTTCTTTTATCCAGTCCTTTTTAAATAAACTGTTGTTTAATCTCCATGTATATGTGTTTCTTTCTGCTTTCCTTTTACAGTTGATCTCCAATTTCAAAGCCTTGTAGTCTGAGAATACACTTGGTATGATTTCGATCTTCTTGAATTTGCTGAGGCTACTTTTGTGTCCCAGCATATGGTCTATCCTTGAGAATGTTCCATGTGCACTAGAAAAGAAGGAATAGTCTTTTTCTGCTGGATGAAGTCCTGTAAATGTCAATTATGTCCAATTGCTGTAATGTGTCATTTAGAGCTGTTGTTTCCTTATTTATTTTCCATTTGGATGATCTGTCCATGGCTGTTAGTGGGGTACTTAATTCTCCCACCATGATTGTGTGTTCATCAGTTTCTCCTTTCAAATCTGTTAGTAGTTTCTTTGTATATTTTGGTGCATCCTGGTTGGGAGCATATATATTAATTAGTGTCAAGTCTTCTTGTTGTTGTATTGTGCCTTTTATCATTATGTAATGCCCATCCTTGTCTTTTACTATCTTTTTTAATCTGAAGTTTATTTCATTAGTTATCAGTATGGCAACTCCTGCTTTTCTCTGGTTACCATTTGCTTGAAGTATTGTTTCCTGTCCTTTCACTCTGAGTCTGTGTTTGTCCTTCTGGCTGAGGTGTGTTTCTTGGAGACAGCATATGGATGGGTTCTGTTTTTTAATCCAGTCTGCTACTCTGTGTCTTTTTATTGTTGCGTTCAGTCCATTAACATTTAGAGTGATGAGTGATATGTGAGGATTTCCTGTGGACATTACTTATTTCTTACTTTGTTTTTGTTTTATTTTTGTTTTATTTTTGTTTCTTTCTTGTTGCCCCAACTTTATTCCATTTTTCCTGATGTTTTGTTTCAGGTCGACGAGCCTCCTTCAGTATTTCTTTTTTTTTTATTGGGGTGACATCTGTTAGCAAGGATTACATAGGTTTCAGGCATACAATCCTACAGTGCATTGTCAACTTGATGTATAATAAGTTCACCGCCTAATGTAACTTCTCTTTCTATCACCTTATATTTAGCTTCCCCCCTCCTCTCCCACCCCATCCCCTTTCTCCCCTCCCTAACCCTCTTGTCCCCAAATAAACATTAAACTATTGATTGTGTTCATGGGTTATTTGTTCATTTCTTTTTTTCTTTGCTTTCAGTTTTATATTCCGCATATGAGTGAAACCATGCAGTTCTTTGTTTTTTCTGTCTGGCTTATTTCACTTAGCATGATGATCTCCAGGTCCATCCATTTTGTCGCAAATGGCAATATGTCATCTTTTTTTACAGCTGAGTAATATTCCATTGTGTATATGTACCACAGCTTCTTTATCCAGTCATCTGTTGCAGGGCACTTTGGTTGTTTCCATGTTTTGACCACTGTGAACAGCGCTGCAATGAACATTGGGGTACATAAGTCTTTGCCGACAAAGGTTTTCAAGTCTTTTGGGTAGGCCCCCAGAAGGGGGATTGCTGGGTCAAATGGTAGCTCCATTCCCAATTTTTGAGGAACCTTCACACTGCCTTCCACAGTGGTCGTACCAGTTTGCACTCCCACCAGCAGTGTACCAGAGTTCCTTTTTCTCCACATCCTCTCCAGCCCTTGTTATTCCTTGTCTTGTTGATAACAGCCATTCTAACAGGTGTGAGGTGGTATCTCATTGTGGTTTTGATTTGCATTTCCCTGATAGCTAATGAGGATGAGCATTTTTTCATATGTCTGCTGGCCATTTGTATTTCCTCATGGGAGAAGTGTCTGTTTATCCTTCAATATTTCTTGGAGTGCTGGCCTTGTGCTGGCAAATTCCCTCAGCTTCTGTGTGTCTGAGAAGGTCTTTATTCCACCTTCATATCTGAAAGATAATGTTGCTGGATAATTTATTCTTGGCTTGTAAGTTCCTCTCTTTTTAATTTTTGAATATTGGATTCCACTCCCTCCTGGCTTGCAGAGTTTCTGCTGAGAAATCTGATGCCAGTCTGATGGGTTTTCCCCTAAAAGTTATAGTTCTTTTTTCCCTGGCTGCCTTGAGAATTGTCTGTTTGTCTTTAGTTTTTGACATCTTTAGTACCATGTGTCTTGGAGAAGATCTGTTAAGGTCCAGGTATCTAGGGGACCTGTTTTCTTCTTGAACTTGGGGTTCCAGATCTTTCCATGGGTTTGGAAAGTTCTCATCTACTATTTGTTTGAGTATGTTCTCCGTAGAGTGCTCTACCCCTTCTTTTATTCCTATTATCCTGATGTCATTTTGTCTCATGGAGTCAGATAGTTCTTGTAGAGTTCATTCAATCCTTTTGGTTCTGTGTTCCCTCTCTTCCTCTTTCTTAGCTGTTTCCATGTTCTGATCTTTGATATCATTAATTCTTTCCTCCATCTGGTTGGCCCTGTTTCCTATGGCAGTTAATTCCTTTCTCACTTCTTTTATTGTATTATTTACCTCTCGTAGTTCCATCTCAATCTTCCTCATGTTGAATTTCTTTGTTAAATTGTTCCTTTTGTTCATGAAGTTCCTTTTTTATGTCATTCATGTCCTTTTTTATGTTGTTTATGTCAGCCATGGTGCTCTGCCAGTATGTTTTAATTTCTCTCACAGCCTATAGAATGGCTACTTTAAATTCTCTGTCACTTAATTTGGAAACTTCTAGGTCTAAGAAACTGTCTTGATAAATTTCCTGTTCTTTCTGAGGAGTTTTAGTTTTGAAGGAATTCATCCTGTCTGCTGGGTTCTTCCTCTTTGACATGAGGGTGTTATTTTCATTAGTGCCCAGGAGCCCAGATTGGTACTTTTGTGGTGTCTTGCTGTAGGGCAGACATGAGGTGGTACTTGGGGGGCAAGTTTTGGGAGAGAGAGGGGTTGTTTATTTCTTATTTCTGGTCTCCTTCTACATTTGAAGGCGGTGCGCATCTATCACAGTCCCTCTGCTTCCTGTAGTTAGTTAGTTGGTTGGGAAGGTTGTAGGAAAGGGGAGAGGCCAGCACAGGCACACTGGGGCAGCTCCACCTTCTGCCTTATGCTGGGGAAGCTGCGTGATGCGGGCTAAGGCTGCTCCTGCTGGCTGGGGCAAATGCTATCAAATCTGCCTTTCTTCCTGGGCCTGCTTCTGTGGCCAAATGTTGGGGCAGTGTCTGCGGGCTCACACTGCTTTTAGGACCCAGGGGCGTGCAAGCAGGCGTGTACACAAGTCTGAAGCTGTGGGTCTGACCCTGCGGTAGGAAAGCAGCCGCCCGCCTCTGCAGTGGGCCTGGAATGGGAGCCGTAGCCCTGCGCAGGAGCCGTGCACACTGCGCCAGCAACTGGCCCGCCTCCGCAGCGGTCCAGAACGAGAGCTGCAGATCTGTGTAGGGGCTGTGCGCTGCCTGCGCGGCAGCTGGTCTGCCTCCTCAGCCGGCCAGAACGGGAGCCGCAGCCCCATCTGTGTAGCGGCTGTGTGTTGGCCGGGCGGCAGCCGGTCCACCTCCGCAGTGGGCCAGAACAGGAGCCCCAGCCCTGTGTAGGGGCTGTGCACTGCCCATGCGGCAGCCGGCTCACCCCTGCAGTGGGCCGTGACCAGGAACCGCAGCCCTGTGCAGGAGCTGCGCGCGCCTGCGCTGTGGGTCCCAAGGGAGCCTAGAGCCAAGATGTCGTCTCTGCAGTTCAGAGTCCTCGCTCAGCCCTGCTACCACTCAAGAGTTCCAGAGCCTGGCTCCCAAGGTCTGTCCCCAACTCGCCGCTCCAAATTCCAGCTCCCCTGCCTAGCTCCCCAACAGACTCCCACTGTTCTGCCGCTTTGCTAGGGCTTCTCCTCTTGTCGCCTCCTGGCTTCTCCACCTCTCATGCACTGCAGTCAGCTGCGATCGGACCCTGTTGCGATCCGTCTTTGCTCCCTCCCCTCTCTCCCGCTCGCCCCTTTCTCTCCAAACCTTAGGTGTTTACTTGTGATGCGTGGATGTCTCAGCTGCCGTTTTTTTGTCACCTAGGGTCCTCTTTCTTGGCTCTTGCGTGGCCGTTCAATTGTGTTTTCTGGGAGAAGCTTTAGGGACCTCCTCTCCAGTCCCCATTTTGTCCTCCCACCATCTTAATTTTTGATTATGTTATTTTTTATTTCTGGAATGCCTTCCCTGTTTAAGATGGTTTGACAAAGCTTGGCTAGAGCCCCTTCACAAAAAAGGGAAAATACTTCATTTTTCCACAGAAACTGGCTGAAATTCACTGAAAGAAATTTTCTCTGAATAATCTTGGTGTACTCTGAGCTATAATCACTGACAAAGATACTTCCTAGAATGTAAAGATGTCTGATTTATTGTCCTGATTTATTGTGAGTAATTTGTGTGCAGTGGGACACTGTTGATTATGGTAATTTTAAAGTGAAAAAATTTATTTTTAAGAAGAATGTGGGAGTTCCCTGATGGTGTAGTGGCTTAAGGCTTTGGCGCTGGCACTGTCAGCACTGCGGCCTGGGTTCGATTCCCGGCCAGGGAGCTACCCACATACCAAAAAGAAAAAAAAAAAAAAAAAAAAGAATGTTTCATGATTCATTTATAATTCCCCAAGGCAAATTACATCAATTCTGTAGTTTGTTTTGTTGTATAGATTACCTGGATTGCGCTAAAGATATATTCCTACACTGCTTTTAGTAAATGGCTATTTTTCATTGTCGCAGCAATAGATAGTCCTTAATTTTTAACTTGTATAGTAAATATTAGTTGCTTTGTTCATTGCAATTATCCCTTAATTACTCCAAATTAAGTTATTTCTAAAGTTTTGAAGAAATCCTTTGTCAACTTTTTAAAAAAATGCTTTCTAGATTAAAAGAAAATCATAGATATTTTTGCAAATTTTCACTTTATATATAAGTTAAAACAATTTTTCATAACTAATTGGTTGAATATTTGTTATTTGGAAGGTAATCATTATTATGGAGACCAGAGAGCTACACCATCTTTATCAGTGATGGTTGATGTAACTTTCTTTTCTGTACTTTACTGAACTCTCATCTCTCAGTCTTTAATTATCTCCTTTACAAAACCTGATATTTTATAGAGCGCAGTTTTCTGCCTCGTTTTTTTTTTTCTTTGTAGTTTCCATCAGTCAGGATAGATGAGGTTATAGTATGGAAACTAACAACTTATAACCTTAGCAGGTTAAGACAACCGAGTTTATTTCTTACTCATGCTGCGTGTTCAGTTGGAAGATGGCAAAGGGCTCAGCTTCATAGTCACTCAGGGAATCAAGGTGATGAAAGATACAACTTTCGCAGTTCCACAATCTCAGGGGGAGGGAAAGAGAATGTGTTCTTGCAGATTCATCTCAGAAGTGACATTCTATTTACCAAAGCAAGTCACAAAGCCACATCTGAGTTCAGCAGGGCAGAGAGGTATGTATAACCCTCCCAGAGGAGGAAAATCCAACTAATTGTGAAGAGTTAACAGTTTACCAAAGCCTTGGCACAGACATGTCTTCCCCCTGAGGAATGTTTGATGGTATGGAAATAAGACAAACTCACTAATGTAAATTTGCAAAAGAACATTTCAATGGGAAGACAAAAATGGCCGAGTTGGACAACTACCGGTTACCAAAAATGGTGAGCCTTTGTGAGAAGTGGGACACTTGTTTTGGCTTGAGAGGAATTCAGCATGATAAATGGGCTCAGGAACTAGACCTCTAGATCTAGGTAATCAAGTTCAAGCTTAGTTCAAAAGACAGCAGTCAAGGAAAACAGCAAATATATTAGTTCAATGAAATCTCTGCTCATTGGAGTGATGAGAATGAACATTCTCTAGATTGTGCCTGAAAACAGTCAATCGTTTTCTTTCTGTAACAAGTGCTCCACAGCTCACGGATACCAAAATGCTTGGTAACTTGTAAAAATGCTGTAAATTTACCCTTTAAGGAAATGTTCCCAAATACTAAAACAGCTGATCCATAACAATGTTCATTTTATTGGTCATTTAAAAAACTTTTCATGTGATAACAATCACAGTCAATCAAATACTGTGACTTCACTTGAAAAAGCTAAATATAATTGTTACCATTTAGTGGATACCCACTATGCATCAGGAACTATCAGTTACTTATATTGAATTCTCACATAACTGTAAGATGTTAGTTCCATTTAGAATAACAAATGAGGTTAGGAAAGTTAATTTTTTTCTAGATTTTTCTAGCTAGTCAGTGAATTTTTGAGATTTAAACTCAAGTCTGCCTGATGTCAAAGTCAGCCTTCTTTCCCCTGTATCATATCACATCTTCCCACTAAACTATACAAAAACTGTGGTGCTGTAATTTCTTTGCATACTTTTGCTTTTCAAGTTGATTCTGCTGACAGTGAGATTAATCAAACATTCACCAGACATAATTTATTCCTGATAGAATGTGAAGGTAGAGTGACTTGCTCACATTATTCCCTGAGGTCTTTTCTCTTTGTTCTATATACTACCGTCCTATGTTGAGGGCAATTGTTTCCCCCAATAGATTTTAATACATGTTTTACTCCTGCAGTAGTTTACAAAGGATAGTTCTATAGAAAGATATAGCAAGGTACATCTGCTTAAAAGGCCAAGGCTAGCTATTTTTACAAGTAAAACTAGTTGGCATCTCACATTAACATTTATTACTATGTCCCACTTTCTTTTTCTATCCTAAAGCTTGACACTATGGGAGATTTTGAATAAAACAAATACTTATTTCCACCATGTAAAACAAAACTGAGAAACAATATGGTTAAATGGCATTCATAGTACAGATCACAACTACTCCACTGAGCTTTGCACTTTAGTCTTCTCAATTTGTCAAGTCCATATTTCCTCTTTGTCATCTGCCTCTGTTTTCCTGGAAAAATATACTCTAGTTTATCCACGTGCCATTAAAATATCAATTTAAAAACCTCAAATCTTGAAGATAGCGGGAAAACAAGCCGCAACATGGAGGTAGAAGTTTGTGATGAATAACTCGTATATTCAACAAATGACCTAAACAAAACACATACTGAGTGTCTATAAATCAGTAAGTAAAAAAGTGAATGCAATAGAATAATGGACAAAAAACTTGAATAGGTACTTTAAAAATCATGATATCCAAGAGATCATCCTTACTTGATTAACTTTCAAGAAAATAGATATTAAAAGAAACAAAGGTTGGGGAAGGTAATTAAGAGCATGTGATCACAGTCTGCCCCTTAGGCTGAACCAGGGGGACTGGAGGCTCCTCACTGCCTCCCCTGTCCTTGGAATGTGCACTCTGCTTACCATTTCTACAGTAGGAGATATTCCAAGGATATAGCCTTGAGATAGTAAGGTGTTGTTGAGACCACCTGGACTGAATACGTCCTGATTCCAGTTAAGGACTCTCCGTAAAGTTTTAAGATCATGCCAAGTGGGTGTGGAAAGGAGATCTTCTCATCTAGAAGCAACCCAGGACAAACCTTATGTGTAAGTTTTCTTTTATTAAAACAACTACCTAGCAATTTGGAATATTCTGCCTCTTTCACTGGTCTGTCCTTGTCCCCTGTATATGGAGGCCAATACATACAGGAACAACCCAACAAGTAAAAACTTGCTCTTGACAACTAGTATTAAAAAGAGTATGCTATATGCAGGAGTATTATACACTGATGAAGAGAATGTAAAATGGCCTGAGCATTTTTGAAAATTCTGTGTCAATATTTACTAAAGCTGAATATATGACCCAAATAATTCCAGTCCTAGGCATATGCCAAAAAGATATGTGTACAGCAGTTGATCAAAAGTCTAGAATGTTCATAGCAATATTATAGAATGTTCATAGCAATTATAATGGCACAATAATAAAACTACCCAAATGCCCATCAACTGTAGAATGGATGAATAAATTACTATGTAATAACATTATACACTGAGAATGAATGCACTACAACTACATGCAATAATGTGGATGAGTCTTAAAAACATAATATTGAGTGAAAGAAACAAGACAGAAAAGAGTAGGGACTGTGTGGTTCTATTTCTATGAAATTCAAAAATAGGAAGAAAAAACTTAAGTGTTGTGTTTGAAATCAGACTGTTAATTACCTTGAGCAATGGGGAATTAAGGGGAAAGTAATGAGCTAACAATGAGGTGCTAGTAATATTTTATCTGTTGACATGGGTTAAATTAAGAGCTGTATGTACTTTGTAGACACTAATAAAGCTACTAATATATACTTATGATTTAGGCACTTTTAAATGTTATATTCAATATAAAATTTATTTACTCTCAGGCATGCTATTCCTTTCTATCAGAACCTTCTTGGACTATTAGAACTCCTTTGATCTGCCCACCTATACAAAGCACACTCTTGACCATTCCTTACCCCTTTGATGAGGTATAATCAAGGAATATAAGCAGATTTAGGTTGGCTACATAAAATGTGAATCAGAAATTATTTAGTATGAGTCAAATATAAACAACCTCTACATTATAGCATAGCCTTGAGGCACTCTTTATAAATATGGATAATTGAGAATTGCTTATTTATAGTTTGTTGTTGAGATTTTTAAATTAATATTTCTATTAAGTAGGCAGAAGAATTTTGCTTGTAATAAATTGCCAAACCCAAGAATTTTAAACCTGTCTTAATACATTATTTTTTATCCTCAATGTTCCATATTTTCTTTCTCTCACTCTCTTTTTGCAAGAAACCACGTATGTTCACTTAATGGATTTCAGCCCTTTTAAAAAAATTCAGATCCTCTGATATTTATCTTGATTTGGATGTCATTTAGAGTGTTTGCAGTGAAAGAGATTTTCTATATGCCTTTCTAATATTTAGTATCTGTCACTGCCACTAGACTCATATGCCCTTGGTTTTGTCTTTCCTTTGTATGAAACATTTCATGAGAATAATATGAGATGCATAAATGTGCATTTTTAAAAATTAATTTCAAATATTAGATAAGGTTGTTAGATTTATAGACCAGGTTTATTTACCTAGATGGAAGTAATAGTCTGAGGGAATTTTAAATATGATGATTTTGTGTAACCATTAAAAATGTGATACAGGTGGTAATTAAAGAAATCCATTTGTGATCTACATATTCATGCAAAACAAAATTCCAGAATCTAACTACTACCCAGATGGGGTCTTCAAAGACTCTGATTATATTTTAGTGCATCTAGAGCATTCAAATATGCATAAAAACTTTTATATTAATTTTTACTGATGATTAAAGAGAGGGAGGATGAAAGAAGCAATTCTTTTTGGTAGGTAACTGTAATGATGTATTATTGGTAATGATAATATTTATCTTACCCAGATGTTAGTTTTTGCATTCTCTCCGTGTAGGTCCCCAAACCCACCCAAGTTTAACTTTCTCTAGCATAATCAGAGAGCCGGGCAACTATGTCGTGTCCACACCCAAATGAGTAATAGCTGCAGCTTCCTTATACTCTCCCTTACCTCTTCTGTGGGCCTCTGATCACCGGGGCTCCTATTTTCCTTAAACGGCAGTTAGTCACGGGTGTGTTTGTGCTATCCCTAGCTGGAAATTTGGCTGTAAATAATTTCTTACTCAGTGCCTGGCATACAGTCTCTCCCCTGGTTCTCTGGCCTCCAGGTTGGTAGGCTTTATTGGTTTCTGTTAAGATTCTCCTACCACATCAGGCTGTTCCCAATCACTCCCTCCATTCTCCCATTTTCTTATGTAGAGCAACACAGATAGGTCTTAATTTCTCTGTCCTTTTCCAAAACAAGGCCCTGGGGGCCTCAAAACTGAAACCCAAGTGGCCTGTCAAGGTGTTTGGCTAAACAAAAGGCCAGCTATTCCAGAGAGGCATTATACTTATTCTTTAGGGGCATAACTGGTTTCAGTCAGTACTTTTTTTTCTTTACTGTCTGGTACAAATACATGAACACAAAATGTCACAGAGAAATCTTTGCTATTTCCTTCACACAATTATTGATATCACTATTCAGACATTGCCATTGTGTAATTGGGTAACGTCCTTTCTTTCATTTATAAGTTTACCCACATGCACCTGTCTTGAATTGAGTTGTGGCTGACAATCATTAGAATGTGAGGCACCTTTTAGTGCCAAGAAACAGAATCAGAAAAATTAAATGATCATAGATATTTTGTGGAATAAAAAAGCAATCAATGAAATGTCAAATGTAAGATCACTGAATAGGATTTTTGTTTCATGTAAGTAACTATAGTATTATTTAATTAGTATTTATAATTAGCCTCCAAATGCTGTTTAAATTTGGCACATACCTCTTCTAATCAATGATTCCCAATGGCTGTGTGGGATGAAATTCACTCTCATGTGTATCCTAGTATGTGTGTTTATGTCATATGTGTACATACGTGTGCATGCTTATATATGTGCATATTTGGAAAAACCCTCCCTCCAACCTGCCTCAACCAAGCACAATTTAATATACTTTTTTTACTGGGCTGCAACAAGTAACTGCTATAAGCAAGCATTACAAAGTGGTTAGGTACGTAATCAACTTATTGTGTAATTATGTTCAGTGAATCCATTTGGGAGCAAAATATTAGTATCATTGTTGGTGCTACTGCTTTTAATTATTATTTGCAAGCATGCCCTTCATTGACCACTCCTATTCTGCATTTCTTCAGAGAGAGAGTCACCATCTCTCTGCTGGAGCCCAAAGTGAGTGCCTGGGAGTGAGTGAATTTGTGTGCAGATCCTTTAAGAGGACGCCTGGGGTTCCCACAGTCTTCTGTCCCACTGGGACAAATAAAGTCCCCATTGTGTTTTATAGCCAGATGTTGTGTGGGATCCTCTTCTTGACACCAGTACTCCAGGCCGGGGAGCCTGGTATGGAGCTGAGGTCCCTCACCCCTCTGGAGGAAAACCTCTATGGCTGAGATATTTCTCTCTATTCTCTGCCACACTAAGTTTTGGCATCTCTGCCCTTCCTACAAGTCTCAATGTGGCTGCTTCCTTATATCCTTAGTTATGAAACTTCTGTTCAGCTGGACTTCAGATAGTTCTCCAGGTTGATTGCTATATAATTTAGTTGTAATTTTGCCATCTTGGATCTTTCCATATTTACAATTTTTTTGATGTTAAACACAAAAAGGAAATCTTCTGGAGATTTGCTGTGAAAGATCATCCCTGTCTCCTCATCTGTAAAATGAAAGATTGGATTAAATTATCTCTCAGAGTTATATTTTAAATATAAATAGGTCAATTAACATGATGGAGTGTGATCTTTCCAAAAATTAAGCCCAGGATAAAAAATTTTAAAGTTTTATTTTATTTAAAACTCCTTCTTTTGGTTTAACACTTGAAGGGATAAAGATTATACAAGGAAGATGTAATATTTCTTCCTTGGCAATGTAGTATATTTCTCTTCCATTAAGATCATATCATTTCCTCATTCTATACATATAAAGTCGATGCACACCCAAGATGGTAATTTAGAGAGAAGAAGGTATTTGGCTGTCTGAATTGTCTGGGAATCACAGCATACTTCACATGATGTTGCTCTAAATGATATACATGTACGGAGGTGGCATTTAATTTGTCATGGCATATGTGCTTTAAAAAAGCATACTGATAATATTCCAAGAAAGGGTTACAGACTGAGTTTTGCAAAGTACAGTTGTGCTTCTACAGATTTTGCAAATACTGTTTCCACTTTGTCTTTTCCCTATTCTTTTTCTTCAAATTAGAGATTAAAAAAATAAGTACTGGTTTTGGAAGACAAGTAAAAAAAAGGTCAGAAATGATTCTCTTTTGTTTGGTCTTCTTAATTTTGGAGTTTTGTTTGTGAGAAGCTTTTGCAGAAAAAGGCTTGAAAGCTGATCATTTGACTCCCTCTCCCTTCTAATAATATGAAGTGAAGTAATTGTGTGAATTTCAGACTCAAGTTAATATGGTAATTTTTCTATAGTAGACACATTTTTCTATCTACACTTGTATCTATCATCTATCTATATTAAGTTGCTTATTTATTTTTGCAAGTATCATTTCCTATATCAGAAAAAAAATCATGAGTATAAAAAACATCTTGGCTATTTGTTTAGAGTTATAAGATACTTCACATTTACTATGTAAGTAAGTTTATTTTTTTCCTCTGATTTAATTTCCATTGTCTTTGGACTCAGAATAAATTCAGGTCATTGGAGAAATTATAGGTGGAGATAATATAAGTCTAAGAGGAGTAAATAAATAACAGTTCAACATACCCAGAAACCCAAATCATAAATAAAGTATAAAAGATGATAGAAAATATTTTCATCTGGGGATGGTGTCTTACACTCTCTTCTTCATCATCTTTTTAATATTCTTTCTGTTGCCTCTAAGCTAAACAACATATTTTCCTCTAGATCTCTCTTAAAGAGGAATCTGCCTCCAAACAAAACAAAACAAAACAAAACAAACAAAAATCTTAAGAGATTTACTTTCCTAATCTGTTCTATAGATATTTTATGTGTGTGAAAATTCTTTTATATTAAAAATATCCAACATGAACAAATAAAAACTAATGACTTAAGCTAATCACTGCCTTCCCCCCATCTGATTCTATGATTCTTTGTGGAAAAGCTTAGATCTAAGAAAAGTCTTTGGGTATAGAAGGCAAGGAAGAGACAAAATCTGGAAAGAAGGAAAGCATGGATAATTTCACTTCCAAGTGGGCCAGTATCAGAGAAGGTTGAATGGGAGCCTGGACTTGTGCCCCCACTCAGCCAGAAGGAGCACCCCTGTTTCTTCCTGCTCAGTGGAAAACCAGGAGTTTCATGGGCTTCCAGCTATGAGATGCTTACTAATTATATCAGGAACCAGGAAAACTCAACTTGAATGAGAAAAGACCATCAACAGATGCCAACACAGATAACACAGATGTTGGAATTGTCTAATGAGGATTTTAAAATAGTCATCATAAAAATGCTTCAAGGAGCAATCATAAACAGGCTTGATAAAAATGAAAAAAAAATAGAGTGTCTCAGCATAGAAACTAATTGAAACTTTAAAAGGAAAAACTGCGGCAGACAAAAAACAAAACAAAACAACAAACAAAAATTTTACTGGATGGGTTTAATAGCAGCATGAAAAGACAAAAGAAAGAATAAGTGAACTTGAAGATAAAACAAAGATACACAACCTGAACATCAGAAAGAATATACATAGGAAAAATAAATAAACTCAGGAGCACTGAAGCTATAACTAAGGGTCCAATACTCGTGTCCTTAGAATCCCAGAAGAAGGGGAGAGAAATATAGGGCTGTAAAAGCATAGAAGAAACAATGGCTGAAAATTCCCCAAATTTGGCAACAGAGAAAAATTGAGAGATTCAAGAAGTAGAAAAAATCCTAGACAGTGTAACCAGAAAAAAAAAAAAATCTTGGCCAAGTGACACATCATGATCAAACTCCTGAAAACTAAAGACCAAGAAAAAACTTTAAAAGCAGAGAGAGAGAAATGACACCTCAGCCATAGGGGGCTAAGAATTTGATGACAGAAGATTTCTCATCAGAAGCCATGGAGGTCAGACATTTTTCAAATGCTGAAAGAAAACGATCAGCGCATAATTCTCTATCTATTGAAAACATCCCCCAGGAATAAATGGAAATGAAACCATTCTCAAATGAAGAAAAAACAAA